>JALLOT010003740.1:0-10925 GCA_036939595.1 Thalassiosira livingstoniorum | reverse complement strand
GCCAAAGATGTCTTACTGTGACTAAATTTTTGTTTCTTAAATATTTCCTTTTGGGTGATGATAAATTTGCTACAGGAGATGCAAAATTTTGCCGATAATCGCGAAATCGCCAAATTTTTATAATTCCAAGGGTGTTCCAGTTTAGTACTTGGCAATATTAATAATAAAATAGAAAGGTTTGAAATGACATCAATACTCATCATTCTTTGAAGCCAAAACTTTTTTATTGTCAGCTATCAAGAACAATGCACCCACCATATGTCATTGTTTGTTGTTTGTGGTTTGCTCATGTAAGTGAATGTGGTCAAAGTCATAGCATATTGATATTCATCTGGATGTTTTGCACATTCTGTTCATGTTCACCTTGAATACATCAAAAATCAAATTGAAAAATTGATCAATATTTGAATCACACTTGAATATGATTCTTTGGCATGCAAAAATTGTGGAGCCATTTTGAATTTGAAATGATTTTTTCTTGGAATCATGCATTGAATTCCAACCTTCACACTGTTTCATGTGAATGTTTCCCTGAGAATTAGTGTCATTTTGTGTGCCATTAAATGCATCAATTTTTAGTTTGTTTCTGTATGTTTTCAATACAAAATTATTGTTTGATCTGCTTTATTGACCCATTATTTGCCAATTTGTTTTTGGTTTTTTGCCCACAGAAGTTCCACCCCATTATCTCACAATGCAGTTTTTGAAGGCCTGGACTTTGATTGCTTATGCTTGTGGACCCACTACCAAGCTTAATCAATCCTATTTGATTACAGGGATTCAGCATGCACATGCCCACTGAGACAATGATATTTGTGATAGAGTAGGGATTGTGGATGTCCAAGTGAAAAATAAAGTTTTATCTGTGTATCTGTATTTTCAGGGTGACAGTGATAGAATTTTGATGTCTTCTATCATAATTACCACTTCTCAAAGAAGCATCACCAGCACCACAGGGACCAAAAAGGAATCCCAGAATAACAAAAATGAATTTAAAGAAGCTCAAAAGTACATTCTCGAACACTAAATCAGCTGACATAAAAACTACGAAAATTAACTGAGCACAACTGGTGCCATCAACACATTTAATTTTCATAATGAATGAAACAGCACCTATTCATTTATCTTTAGCATTTACAGACCATTCTGGAGGAATGTAATTATTGACCAACACTTTCTCCTTCAAGTGTTTGATCTCTCTCATTACCATATTTCCAACAAGACCTTGCTTTGCACAAAGTTTAAAAATGGGCTATGACGATGAAAAAAATAATCGTCGTTCCCAAATGACAACATAATTTAGGGCGACAGGCATACCAAGGATATCAAATATGTGTTTGATCATTTCACAAAATGCTTAAATATGCTACTTACCTCGACGAGTTTGAATCTAGAGCTATCATCACCATTCAGCCTCATGCACGCCTTGATGACTAGTCCAAATGTAACTGCATCAATCGACCCAGATTCCCTTGCCGTCTGGAAAAAGTCAAAAACAATTTCGAGCGCTTTTCGTTTTTGTGTGGGCGTTCCAACTGTGAACGAGCAAGCATTGATTGCAGCATTCCATGTCGCAGTTGGTATGGAATCTACGTTCTCGCTCATATATTTTAATAACTTTCGAGCTTGTAATGCCCTATCTGCTGTTTGGTGTTTTCCTAGTTGAGATAGGATGGATGTGTAACATCCAACATCTTCAACCAAAGTTGGCACGAATTCATGTTGTGTGCCAAGCGATTTCATTATGGCAAAAATTAAGAGGACGTCATCAATTCTACTGGCTTTTCCCAAAGTACCCAAGCCAGAACTGAACCCTGCCACAGTAGGTAAAATTGTTTTCTCGTTCCCGGCTGCAAATCGCTTTAATTGTTGAGATAGGAACGAACATATTTCCTCAGCAGATTGTTCCAACTTTGTTGTGTGTCTATGCGCCATGAGAACTAAGTTGCACGCTTCAGGATCCAAAATTTCTTTTCCATAAACATCTTCCATCCACTCCCAAACTTTCCGAGCGAAGATTGCATGTTCAAAATTATTGGATCGAGTCAGTGCATAAAACAATTTATGAAATCCCACTTTGTCAAGAACACTCTTTTCTTTCCCCCCTGAAGCCATGGCCCTTTCAAAATAAGATTTAGCTGCTTCCGCTGCATGGTGGGGGCTCACGTGCTCCTGCATTTGCACGACTGAAGTGTAGGTGATGATGTCAGGGGCGGCATCCATTTTTCCTTTCTCGGCACTGTCTTCCATGTTTTTCAATAGCTTCATCACCTTTTTCGCATTTCCCTTCGTCTTGGACTTGGACAGCTTTCCAATGACCGTGTTGTAGGTAATAGTATCCGGAACTACATTTGAATTGCCGCGCCGGGCTTGACTCTCCATCGATGCCAA
The DNA here is from genome assembly GCA_036939595.1 of Thalassiosira livingstoniorum. Taxonomy (NCBI): domain Eukaryota; phylum Bacillariophyta; class Thalassiosirophyceae; order Thalassiosirales; family Thalassiosiraceae; genus Thalassiosira; species Thalassiosira livingstoniorum. Next base: position 8,534 of record JALLOT010003740.1, on the reverse strand, counting down.
AGTTTTGAACATTGATTCATTGGCCCATTCACATTGACTTCTCCCGAGCATACTGATACAACAGTTGAATACGAAGGAATCGGGTTTTGCTTTTTCATAACCGTCCATGCTGTATGAGCGGAGCATCCTTCTCAGGTAATCGAGGGCTTTTCGTGCCGCGTCTTCTGAATTTACTCGACTCAATGCACTGATCATAAGACGGTAGCTTATTGCATCCGGACGACAGTCTCCACCTGCTTGCACCATCATGTCGAATATCTCTTCTGCTCGTTCAATACGATCTTTTAAATTACTCTTCAAGAGGGCATCTATTAGGACGTTGAACGGAACGGAATTGGGTCGCACCACAGAAGGATCATCTTGCATCATTAGCATCAGCAAATCTTTTCCTCTGCTAAATGAATTCGAAGCACCTTTGCTATCCACATCCGTATTGCAGGCATTCTGAACACAAGCCTCAACGCAACTGGCGTACATGTATGCATCGGGGGTGGCATCCATGTTGTTCTTCATGCGTGTCATGATTTCCATGGCTTTATCGGCAGCGTTGGGTATTCTGCTTTTGGCAATAGCATTTATAGCAGCATTGTAGGAACTGTTCCAAGTTTGATCCGTAATGGACGCAATACCACCATCAGAATCTTTCACAAGAGAGCCACCAGTAGACGGAACACGAGCAAGAGGAAATCCCTCTAAAAGATCCAATAATTCCAAAACCTTTTTCACTGCAAGTGCTCCTTCTTCTTCCTGTTGCGACTTATTCAATCCATTCCGACCATCAAGAACCTTGGAAAAAGCATGAATTGTAGTTGTGAAACTAATTGGAGTCGGCATTGCATTCTCATGCCCCGAATTGTACAATTTGATCATCATCCTTAAAACTGATTCAGCACGCTCTGCTGAAGGCATTCCGCCATTGGTATTACCCCATGCTTTGATGACTGTGTTGAATGAGATGCTACTCATTTGAAATATTGGAGCTTTGCCAAGTATGTCATTGCTTTGCTGCTGTTGTTGTTGTTGCTGCTGCCGTTGTTGCTGCTGCTGCCGGCAATATTCCGACAATTCCAACATCAAATCCTCTGCTCTTTTGGCGGATCCATACTCATTTCTCCTTGAGGCATAGTAGTTCATTATGGAATTGTAGGTTATGACGTCGGGAGTTATACTAGAAGCACTCCAAAATGTCAAATCTTTACAATATTCTTCATCTTGTGCCAATTTTTTCATCTTTTCTAAAATTGCCTCTGCTTTGGAAGAAGAATCGATTTGGCTTTTGGAATAAGCATTGAGGAGAGTATTGTAGCTGATTCTATCTGGTGGTGCCAGAGGGTTCCTTTTAGGATTTGCCTTAGTTTTGATTTCATTTGCATTCTCCGCTTTGAGACGAAAATAACGTTCTTCCATCCTGTGTATAATGCTCTCTATTCGCTCGATGATTTTGTCGATTAGATGAATGTCACTCTCGGCAGAATTAATCCACGCCCCCATGCAAACGTTGTACATTTCTGTGGTGACAACTGCCTTTTCATTAGGAATGAAAGGTCTATCAAATCTTTGGTCCTGATTTTCTTCCATGCATTCTTCTCCGTGCATTCTGGCATCTAAAACACTGTCATAGTTCACAATCGTCCCACCATCAGAGTTCCTGGAATTCAAATCTTTTCCTGAGTCATGATCGTCAAGATACCTTTCCTTATATATTCGCTCTAGCAGCTTTTCCGCAAAATTTGCACCCTGTTCATTATTCCATTTGGAGAGGACGGAGAGAAAGGCACGTGCTGTTTCAAGGTTGGCAGAATTCAATTTTCCTGGGTGGATCTTGAGTATTTGGTGCAGTTTAGATTGGAAGGACTTTCCGTTAGCAGTGTCGGTTTCAGTGCCATAGTTCTCTTGATTTTCGTTCGAAGGATCATTAATTGATGGTGCAGGATATTGTTCACCCGTATTATCTGCCAGAGAAGCGAAATTCCGATGATGGATGCTAGGTTGGTTGTTCCATATTCCATTTTTCCATTGCACCTGTCCTGGATCATCAATAGAATAATCACGTGCATACAAAGATCCCCATGACTCCATCCCATTTCTAAATTGTCTTAATTGTCCCATCTGATTCGATTGCAAATTTTGCACCTTCGAATTCAGCAAATGAACTGATGAAGCTGCTGGTATTGGAATCGGTAGAGTTGATTTTGATAGCAATGTATCTGAACAACTCGGACAAAGACTTATGTGTCTCCTCGTAGATGCGACAGCTCTGACGGAGCGAACTGTTGAAGTTTTGCCATTCACCCGGCGTTTGATAAGTGCCTGGGCAAGGGACTTGGCGGTGGATTTCCCTTGGGCATTCATGATCTAATGCACTTTACTGATGCACTTGCTCCATTGGGAGCTCCGTCCATGAAGTTTACATGAAGCAGCTGCATGAACGCATGTGTTGTATTATTACATACTCGTACCTACTTATTATTACTACCATATTGTACAATCGCATTGTACAATATTGTATGTACTCCCTAGGGTATTATTAGTTTTAGTAAGTACTCCTACCTGTAAGTAAGTAGTGTACCTTTATCTTCTATGTATGTATCTACCTATACCTGCCTACTTACCTTACCTACTTACTTACTTACCTCTATCTCTAGCCTCTACTACTCCTCTACTATCTACTCGTAGCATTTTCCAGTCTCTGTCCGTCGTTACTAGTAGTTGTTGTGTTGTCCATTGTCTATTATTTATCGTCAAAATCAAGAAAAGTGACGATGAACCCAGGCGACAAACCCTTTTGAAATTAAAATAAGGAATTGGGAGTTGCAAGGGACACACAGTCTAACGGACATTGATGTATCATACTACCACACCGACTGAACCGATAATCATTGCAAACACCAACACACTGCTCAACGCATAATAATAGGCAGGAATATAATATTCAAGACCAGGTTCTTGATGGTTATTTCCACGCGTCATTGGTTTACTTCCCAGATCCGCTCAACATAAATCGGCACGGCCCTTGAAATATTTCGCCCCATCGTCAACATTTGCAACAAGTACAACCCTACCATCGACTCTGAAATCAATCAACAACCATGGATTTTGTCACCTTGGCCAATGCCGCCCACGAAACGTCACGCACCCTCTTCCAACTCCTATCTCCCAACAGTGCCAATGACTTTCGCAATGACGGCAGTCATCGTTATCTAGAATCCTACGATGAAGAAAATGACGACTTTGCCCACCTGGAAAACATTGGTGGTCGATCACACGAATCAGCGACGGCGTCTTCTTATGTGTCTCCGCAGACTTCGACGAAATATGGGGATGCTGCAGATTATGGCAGTATGGAGAATAGGCCGATTTTGTCGCCTACGGCTGAGGCTGCGTTGATGGAGCTCTCTACCAACTTTTTATTGTGTGAGTTATTCTTGCTGCTATTTGGGATTGTTTCTATTGCCATTTTGCCTCTTTTTACGTTTTTTAATATAAACGAATGTCGTTTATTTTCTGCTACAATGATTAATTGGGACTAACTTTGTGCTCAACTCTGAAATCTGAACTACTACTTGTTTTTTGCCACTTTAAATTGGTTGAATACACGCTTTAAGATGCCGCAATGGTCATAATCACCGTCCTTGTAGCCAAAATTTATTTCCCTTCATGGCTTGAACCAAGGGAAGAACCTGTTACTCGACTTCCTCATGCGTATTTGAATGTTATGGATAGTGCCTACAAATCTGATAGCGAAGAAGAGGACGATGAGGACGATGAGGAAGAGACAGAGAATGAAGGTGGTAAGCATCCCTTCAGCACTATTTCAGTATGTTTGACACTTTTTTCTGTGCAATTATCATTCATTTTTTGCGTCATCAATTTGCTGAATTATCAACAATTCGAATATTTTTTCTACTGACTGTGATTCGGCAAAAACAAAAGAAGCTGCAGATCTACTTAACGATGCAGAAGGAGGAGGCCGCCTCGGTCTCAAAATGCCATCCGGACTAGGATCTCGTGACACAAGTACCGCGACTTCACTTCCCTTGGAATTCGAGCAGGAGACTCAATCGAGGGAGAAAGTGTATACTAACTTGGCGATTTGTGCAGTTATGCTGAACTTGACATTCGTAACTTGGGGATTGTTACAGGTAGGTGTTGGATACTGTATTTTTGTTTTAAATTGGTGCATGGTGCAGCAAGGAGGGAGGTTCGCATTATTTGACACACCAATGACTGATTGAAAGACATATTCTAATCACAACAATGTTTGTTTCTTATGGACATTATTATGTTCTTCGTTCCATTAGGAACGAATGCTCACTCGTCGCTACCCACGCCACACTGGTGAATATTTCACCTACTCCTACGCACTTGTATTCACCAACCGCTTCTGGACCCTTGTCATGTCGGCCCTTCTCCTCCTTTATTTCAAACCTCGCACTTCCCGGAGCACCGTCATCTACGAGTATTCATTTCCCTCTATTTCAAATATGTTAAGCAGTTGGTGTCAGTATGAAGCGTTGAGATATGTTTCGTTTCCGGCAGTGACGTTGTTTAAATCGTTCAAGTTGGCGCCAGTGATGCTTATGGGTAAATTGCTCGGGAATCAATCTTGTGAGTGGTTTGGTATTAAATGAAACTCTGTTATTTCGGGGTCATGCGGACTAAACTTCATTCATATCATTTTATTTTTTGCAAATTCAGATCCTCAGTATGATTATTTTGTGGCAATATTCATTGGGGCTGGAATCGCCATGTTCATGACATCAACAGACGAGCTTACCTTTGATTTCGATGTTTACGGTGAAAAGTCAAGTGCGAAGTGGACCGGGGTTATGTTACTTCTCTTCTTTTTATTTTTTGACAGCTTTACTAGCCAGGTAGGTTTGAGAGACTTTTCGACTTTGTTAAAAATCTTCGTAAGTTCTGACTTAATTGTGCTTCAACCCTTCATTCCTTAGTGGCAAAGCAAAATGTTCAAGCAACATCACGATCTCTCCATGATCGAGCTCATGTTCGCAACATCAGCGTTCTCTACTGTTTTGTCATTTATCACCCTCGTCCATGACGGAAAACTATGGCCTGCCTTTGACTTTGTCATGCGCCACACCGAAATCCATCTCCACTTCTTTTTATTCTCTATTTGCTCCACAATAGGACAATTATTCATATTTTACACCATCAAAAATTTTGGGGCTGTGGTGTTTACAATCATTATGACAACACGTATCTTAATAAGCATTGCACTCTCAGTAGTACTTTATGGGCATCGGGTCACATCCACTGGTTTCTTTGGGTTATGTGTTGTGACTCTAGCTGTTTGCTATCGTCTCAAAAGAAAAGCTGAAGGTAGACAGCTGATTAAATGGAAAGGAATGGGAGAAAAAAGTGAAAAGGAGATCGAGCTTGTACAGGAGTGGCATGAACATATCGACACATAGGACCGATATGTGTCTTTTAGTAATTTACTGTGTGGGCCTTGCTCTTAATTTTAGACGATGTTTTCAGGGTCTTTCAATAAAGTTTCAGAGTTTAAGGATTTCCTTTTCTACCTAGGATTTTCATTTCTCTTGTCTTGGTCAATTTTTGCTCTGTTGCTGATGATTTGGTTCTTTTGTTGATCTCTGGTTGTTCGTTTAGTTCCTGCTTTTTTTTCTAGTTTATTATTTGTTGTAGGTAGTTTTTTGTATTTTTTTGTAAACCTTTTTTTGTATTTTCTTGTATCTTTTGTAGGTTCTTTTGTAGGTTCTTTTGCGGTTTGTTTGTTAAAGGATGTGCAAGCAAAAGTGTGGTGTGGGTACCAGTCAGATAAAGTGCTCATCTTTGTTTTGAAATTTGAAAATTAATCAATAAATGAACACTGTTCTAAGATATTTTCTGCTTTTAAAAATGAATTTCATTAATGAAGGATGAACATCTGATCATCTTGAGATAAATCTATTTTCATCTCTGTGGAGGAATGATTTGGATTGAAAAACTTAAAATAAAAATAAGGGCATTATAGTAATGCATTCTAAATGAGTTATGCAGAATGAGTAACCCAACCAGTTGTAGCTTCTTATGTGGGTTCTGTTGCAGTTTTTTTGTAGTATGTCAACTAAAGGTTCTTTTGTAGGTCTTTTGGTAGGAAGATTTTAGCCTCAGTGTTTGTGAGAGGAGTAAGTATGAGGTGCAGAATATTGAACTTGATTAAGACACAGGAAAAGTTCTAAATGATTCATAGGCTTGTTTGTTTAGGTTTGTTCATGGTAGTCTGTTTCTAGTTTCATTGGGATGTTTTGTTTTGTTGCCATTTTTTCTATGTTCTATCACTAGTCTGGATATGCTTTCTGTACCTAGAAAAGTCTTTGCATGTCTTTTTGAACCACAGTTTACTAGTACTAGCACTAGCTCCAAATACTTCTAGCAATCTTGTCCATTCTGACCAAGTACCAGATAAGTATGTTGAAGCCTTGCTCACTTGCAGTAAATACAATTTTCTAGGCCATTTACCAAATAGTCATGGAGCACAGATGACACTGTCCTAACCTGATTTAAAGGATATTTTTGCAAGGACAAAGTAGCAATTCGAATGTGAACAGCTTTAAAATTCAAAATCAGAAACTATTTGAAAGTGCTTTTGAGGATAACCAAAACTAGAAAATTTTAACCATTTTTTTATTTAATTTATTCTTGATTCAATTACATACTGAATTAATATAGTTTCTAGGGAATTTTCACTTACTTGGACTTGAGGCCTTCAATGGCTCAGGGCATCATTATGATCATACCAAGAGTTGTTAAACAAAATGAAAGGCGTTAACCAAGAGTCAAGAGGCTTATCACAACAAACAATGAATGATATGATAGAGAGTGCAAATGGAAAGAGACAACAAATGCCAAATGACAAGATCAAAATGCAACAACCAACAAGATGATGTGTGAAGGAAAAATAATTCCCATGAAGTATGAAGAGGATTCAAGATTGGTTGCACATTTGATTCATTCAACTTAAGTGCACTACTGATGTGAAAGTGAATGAAATTGAAGAAATAATTCCAATATATTTGGGTGGTTCTGACAAAGCATTACTTAACAAAATTCACATGATGGTAACACTTATGCCATGTCCATCCAAAACCCGTCACCCTCTACTCTGACTACTGAAAAGGCCAATTTAGCAGACCATACCTAAATTAATCTATTTTTTCTGCTTTTTCTGATGGTGCTATCCATTACATTAACAGAAAAAGTGTTGCTTGTCAAATAATTATTTAAATCTCTTGCCAACTCAGTTTGGATAGGCAATGGCAGTGTTGTTGTAATTGATAATTTAGCACTGTTGTTGGTAGCCAACAGAGTCTTGATAGTGCAGTTGGAACCCCAATTTTCCCTGTTTGCCAACAGTAGAATTCAAGGTTGTGGGTTCAAGAGATACAATCAGCATATTTGAGGTGAGTGCTAGAAGAATGTGGTTTTTATCTGAACTGGATTCATTTTTTCTACAATGGAATTGGTATGAACTTTCCTCTGACATTTGTGGTACTCCGGATCATGCTTAATCATCTGCTGCAAGACAAAATTCTTTTTTGCCACGCACAGCTTGACAAGTGATGAGATTTGGTACTAGTAGAAGTAGAAAAAATATTGCCAGAAAACTTCATAAACCAATATCTTGCTTTGCAGAGTATGAAAAAATAGGTTATGAGCTGCAGGATCAAGGGCTATGGCTGGACATGGCTTACCTGTAGAGCAATATGATCAGTCATTTAACAACAGGGAGATGATGTATTTTCAGCATTTTGGGCGTGCATTGAGAGTTGAGAGGACAACCACAGAAGAGGTGGAACAAGATAGCAAGAAATTAGCAAAGTCAGAATGCAACATTAGATATTTTCTAGAAGAAATGTCAGAAATTATGCAAAAATAATTTTGGAGATGACTCTTAAGACAATCAATTAAGTTACTTAAAGAAGGCACAAATGCCTATCCAGTTGGATTGACAGGATTTAGGCATATTTGATATGGCGGTATACATGGAACAAGGTCAAACTACATTGAGCAAAGTGACTACAATCATAGATGCAATTTCAAAGAATTTAGGAAAAGAGATAATCAAGCCCTTATTACTCAAGAATGGAGACAAACTAAATTCATTTTGAGAATACAAGAAGACACTAAAGAAGTGCAAGAAGGCAGTGAATTTGGAGCTACAAGCTACAAGCTAACAAGAAAGCAACTAATAACTCCAAAGAGAAAGGGGGATAAAAAGAGATCAAATAACTGTTGTTTACAGGATCACTCTCACAAGTGGAATCAGGGTCCAAACAATCCACAATCAAAAAACTACAATGGATCACACTACAGTATTATATACAAACAGGAAAGAGCTGGAAATGAACTCAATGACAATGATGATAACAAAAGCAAGAACAATGTGATGAAGTCTGAAAAGAAAGTCAGAAAATGAGAGAAAATTAAGAATGAGGAAGAAGTCAATTTGACTGAAAGAGTAGTTTGCTGGAATTGCAATTTTAGTGTTGAGTCAGATGACTCTAGAT
>JALLOT010003739.1:0-10929 GCA_036939595.1 Thalassiosira livingstoniorum | reverse complement strand
ATCCTATCTAGTCTAGTACCTCTACTGTAGTACCTAGACCATGGGATACTGTCACTATGAAGTGGGCCAGTAAACCTCTAAGAGATTGTATTTTACTGGGCATGTGTCAAGGTGCAGGGCTTAGTAATTTGCATGCAACCCCATAAGAAATTGTACTAAATTTAAGCTAATTAGACCATGGTTTTCCAGGGGGGAAATCCTATGGTAAGGTGCTCAAAATGCAAAATTAAGGCCTCATGTTGTGCCCACTACTTACATAAAAAGAGCCCACGAAGACAAGCATTTTTTATTTTAAAAGTCTGCCCGCCCCTGGTCTCTGGTCTCTGGTCTGTTCCCTAAAAATTGGAACAGCATAAACTCAGTCAGAAAAAAAAAACTGCGCCTGGGCGCATTTTCGCGCGATTTTTTCTGACTGCCGATTGCTGATTTTTGTTTGAACACATCTTACATCCCACCCAACAGCCAATGACATTGGCTATTCATTTTCCCATCTCCGCTCCAAGTTGCACATTAATCCTACAATGTCTAATGTCAATACTACACCACCCAGTCCTTCTGTGCCCCCTCTACCAGTAGACTCGTCTACTGGCTCGATGGACGATAGCGGCAGCATCAACAATGCAGGCCTTGCCGCCGATTCTTCACACGATCATGCAAGTGATGTCGCCTCCGTTGATGATAGTAATGACGCTCCCTCATCCACAGTGAGGGCTCCCACTGCTGCCGAATTGAAGCGCCAAGGCAGGACGGAATGCGGATTCACTATCCGCAGCTGTATTTGCAGTGATCTGCGTGCTTGCCGTGCCCTCATGTACAAATGGGCCGACATTGGTGAGCGGGGTTTGATGGCTTACGTATTTCGACCACAGATGTCGAAGCTGAATACAGACACTGGCAATTATGTCAACGCCTTTCACTCTGGCTGCCTACGTCACCTTCACTCAAAAGGCATGGGTAAAATTCATCTCCCAAAAAAGAGATACGTTGCCTATCATCATTTTCACCCCGACATCCGAAAATATTTATCTAGCAACAATGACATCAAAAAGATTGAGAAGTGGAGGATCCCTGCCGAACTGGCAGACAAGGTTGGTCTTCACAATATAGAAAAATGCCCTCTTCCCGATAACAATAGGAAAACATCCTACTTCGCATTCCCTACGTATTCATTCGCTCTTGCCCTGGACGAATATAATGCAAAGAAATTATTGCACGACTTTGCCAATAAAACTCTACCATCACTTCCTTCGTTGTCCAAAAACGTCAGCACTCCCAAACCCTTAGCTCCACGAAAAACCCCAGAGCTTCGAGAACATGAAAGGGTCTCTCGTGATGTATCATCAAATCCTAACCATTATGCCATTGAGATTGCCAATTTGAGGAAAGATCTCACAGATAAAGATCTGAGAATTGAGGAATTGGAGGCAACCGTAGCGAAAAGTAGGAAGGATTATGCTGTCGAAATAACAAGGATGAAAGAGCGTTTCGAAGAAAGGGTGGCCTCCACTGGACTGACCAGAAAGTCAGTCATAAGCTCTAAATGGCATAAAAAATGGCCGGCCATGTCAAATTATTTATTTGGCCATGAGTCATGGGATGGATTTTGTGCATTTGCAGAGGCTGCATTCGAAAAATACAATGTTAAGTCGAATGTTAAGGGTGAGGGGAAGATGCAACCATTCGAAAAGGTTTGTATAGTGTCAATGATGGTGCGGCAATGCTACAGCCGTCCGCTTATTGCTTGCATTTACGACAGGAGTCTAGGAGCAATTTCGGATTATATGAAAGTATGGTTTCCAATATTTGGTAAGGTTGGGTCATATATGACTGAGTTGTCGCTAGAAAAGAATCATAACTTCATATCCGAAGAATTCTGCAAAGAACATGGCATCCTATTCATTACACCTGATGGCAGAGTCATTGATTACGCACGAATTCGTGCACAGTAAATTGACAATACATTAGTTTTTATTCTATTACTTAGGATTTTCTATTTGTCTTGAAATCGAACCCAATTTCAATCAATTTATTGTAGCGATCGATCGAATATTTGCCACTATTCTTTTTGTAATTAGTTCTTTGTTGATTTACCCAATTGCTGAGTGATGTTTTGCTCCGCATTGATACATTGGTGTGTCCAAATTCATCCTTGAAAGACTTTAATTCTACAAATTGCTTTTCCCATTTCTGGTTGGCCTTCATCACATGGTTCATTCTTGCTTGACCAGATTGAACTGGAAGAAAATCAAATCCCATTGCATTCAGCTCATCGAATTGTTCATCCGTGTAATACGATTTCCGATTAGTAGTGAGACTATATCTCAATTGATATTGTTTTCTTGCTTCACGGAAGAATTCAGGTAAAATTGGGTCAATTTCTCCTGGTTTTGCAAGGGATAAGTTAGGTGACCCATACTTGTCAATGAATTTTTGAAGAATAGAAATCTTCTGGCGCCAATGTTCAGGTGATTTGGGTTTCCATTCGTCCTCTGATGCCTCAGAAACATCGGAAGAAGATAAATAATCTAAATCATTGTCGAAGGTGTAAAGTTCGCTTTTGACAGTATCTTGCGTTGCTGATTTCAGTACTGGCTTTATGCTTTTCAAATTCGCGGTGTCAATGTCTTTTGTTGACTTCTTTGGATTCGATTTTGTTCCATTTTTAGTTGTTTGATTCTTGTGTTGAATATTGCCATAATTAGTGTCATATTCCGATCGCCACGAGTGTATATTTGATTGTCGTGTGCATTCAGATCTCTTCGCTTCGACGGCAAGAGGATATGATTTATACGTAACTCCATTGAACGTGGCAGTGCCGTCATTATTGCATTTGATCATCGTTGCATCAACTCAGTTGATACAATTGTTGGGTTGATGCAATGGTTGGAGGCTCATTCGAGCGTCAATTCGTGCGCACGAACCATTCAAATCGAATGGTTGCTCCAACGAATGCATCAACTTGCAATGTTTTGTTTGCATTAAAATGTTTTCAGTCCTTTTTTGTGTTGATGCATTCGTTGGAGGCTTGTTTGAGCATCAATTCGTGCGCACGAACCATTCGAATCGAATGGTTGCCTCCAACAAATGCATCAACTTGCAATGTTTTCATATTCACATTTTTAAATTCAAATGTGCACATGATGTGCGCATTTAGAATTAAAGCAAGTTAGACCAACAGAAACACCAACATTTGTCCACTCAAATGAACATGACGCACACACATCATGCTCAAGCACGACGCGTCGAAGCAGACGACCTTAACGACATTGTACTACGTTTCAGTATTGAAAACTCAACCAGTTTCAGTTATTCTTTAAACCAAATCCGAGAATCAATAAGCAATGTTGAGACATGGTATTCATTTGGATTGTTCTTTGAATGGAACAATGAAACTTATAATGAAATTAATCGTATCTATTTTGAAACGAATGAGGATGATCCGGCTTCGACCGCGCACGAATTCGCTGATTTATATTCGCTCGAAGAAGAATGAATATGAATTAACAACTCTATTTCAAGAGTTTGTAAGTTGTTCCACCCCAAAATTCGACAATTGCCTTTTCCGATAGTCGTCCAAGAAAAAGAGGTGAATATGTGACGCTCATGCCACAGGGCAGCGTCCACGCGATGAACCGTGCTGCACTAGCGTGCATCTTATCAGAATACTGTGCACGAGAAATGCATGAGTTCAATCGGACAGTGTCGGTGACAATATCCTTACCATCGTTCAACAAACCGATGTCTCCTAGTCCACTTTCAAAGTATTCAGAAGGCATTGTATCAAAAATAAAATTAGAATTCCATTTCTTTTCTTTCAGTGTTTTGTCCAACGCGACTACCTCGAACCCTTTTGTGTCCTCAATCACGTCGCAGCTCTTTCTATTTTTTGCTTCGATTCTATCAACTCTTTTTAGCCATTCTGTCTCATGTGGAAAGTAGTTCATTTGGCCATGTGGCATCATGAAAGGTTGCCGAAAGTTAGCCAGTGCCATAGCCCAAATCACCCCACACTGAAGAAACTCAAAGCATTGCCGCGGAACCTTGTCCCATAACATTTTACAATCAGTTGTGCGTTTGAAATAGGTCTCAGAGGAGTACCTAGCATTACAATTCACACGACCAATCACGATCTCACCATATTCAAACTGTGGCCTGCTTTGGAGGAAGAATGGGGTAACAATGGCATTCAAAAATGGATAGAACAAAAAAAGTTCTACAAAGCCTCTATCAGCAAGATTTTTCAATCCAGGAGGCAGTTTTGCCAATCTTTCCGCAGTTCAGAAAACTTTCTTTTTTGTCATTCCCAATTCTAACAATTTTGAAAGTTGAGATATCATTACCAATCTTTGATCTCTTGTCTTCTGAAGATAAAACGACAAAATACATCTTTGAATGTCACCTCTAACAAATGCTTCATCAAGCGTTTGAAGTACAATGCACTGCTCCAATTTTGACTCAATCGACTCATCAGGTCCTCCAACTCCGTCAAGCAACGCGCATAAATGTTGGCAAATTTTTGTTTTTTCAATCTGATACTCATTTGATGCAGTAGACTCACGGCTTGTTTCTGCTCTCATTGACGACTCCTCTAACATTCTACTAACAAAGTTGCACAGATGGATCTTGTTCGCGTCAGGGGACGATACTACGCTTTCCATTATCTTGTTGACCTTATCATCCACGGCGTCATTTAGCATGTTACTATCTGGTTCAATAGCATCAAGTTCAACTGACCCATCTTCCAAGGTGCCATCATATCCCTCATCATCTTCGCAGTCAATATCTCCTTCAAATTTTACTGAGTCATCGTCATCATCGCAATTGACACTAACTTCTGCACTGACTTCTTCTGTGTATTCAATAGCAATCCTCTGGTTTCATCTATCAATCCTCTTTAATCTCTTGAATTCTTTCTCTGCCTCACTGTCACGGAAAGCCCAATCCCAAGGCATAGGTAGTCCCTTCAATGTAGTCAATGATGGAGGAAACATTGCGATGATATCGTCCTTTGATGGTATCTCATCATTCCCCTCCTCTGAACAGATGCTTTGGATCGCAGCCAAAATGGCATACTGTGCTCGCAAATGCGAGCAACCTCCAAGTCCGGCAGGACATTCACATTTACTGCATGGAGGATAGCAAATCTTCTTCGTCTCCTCGTCAATTATGAGCATAACCCAGTATGGATCTGCCTTCTGAGATGGAACTGATGGCAGTCGAATGGCTATGGCTCTATGACCATTTGTTTTGATAGCAACTTTTGCAATTTGTATTTTGGATAAGAGTCAAAATGGCCACTTCAAATCAATCTCTGAGCTCGTTGTTGGATTCCTGGACAGCCATTGCCGAAAACATCAAAAAAGTCATCGTCATTCATTGTCACTCCTGCTGTCAAGGCTGCAACAATCTCATCCCACAAAGTGTCCCAATTTATAAACTCTCCATCACATGGCATGAGCATTTCGGCATCATGGTATGCTACATTTTCCTGTTCGGCAACGTATTTGATTGGTTGAGGCGAGCGCTCTTTGTGACGATGTTCAATTTCATTGAGGCGGCGAACAAGTTTCTCGCAATGAACTCGATTGAAATTGCCGCGCGGTCTGAGATTCCTCACATTCAAATATTGTTCAATTGCCCAACGTGACTGTAGCTCGACCGGAATACATTCGTCCAAATAGGATCCATGGTTAACTTTGTAATGAGGCTCATATTTTGATTTTGGAAGAGGAAGAGGCTGTGGAGGTTGGCAGGAGTTCTTCCAGCGGTTGACTGTAAAAATAGATTCCATGTCATTGTGAATTAATGATGAAGGTGAGCAGTCAAATCCAATCATTTCCCCCCAGCTACACGGAGTTGTCGGCGAAGACATGCGGTGGAGAGGCTCAAGATTGACAAAGAATGTTGAAGGATCGCTAATTGATATGGGTTTGTCAGACGAAGATTGACGGAGCCGGAAGACTGGAGCGTGTCTAATCAATTGGCATGATGTGAAAAATTTGAAAGCAAATTCGTCGGCATTTTCTTTCCCCGGCCAGTGGCTTTGACCCTCAATTTCGTATATAAAATCGAGCTTATCATCTGATGTTTCAAGCCCAATAAATATATCCATCAATTCTCTAACTTTTGTTGGACCATTGCCATGAAGTCTTGCTATGTAGTCATTGCCAAGTAAGGACAAAAGCTCTGGGAGATGGTTTGAATACAACCCACTTCCAATCGCCAATCGTTGGACGAGAAAGAACTTCCTGCCTCCTGTAGATGCAACATTTGCCTGTACTATAATCCAAATCGGTAATGATATTGTCACCCCCTGAAATGAAAAGATCACCATCTGTTGAAATTATTGAGTCAATAATACCGATGTTCTGCAACTCAATCAGCTGCCAATCAGCTTCGAAAGGAGCACAACAGTACTCGATTTTCCTTCTCTTGCAAAATGAAATGATGGATGCGATGAGATCGTCACGAGGGAATGCCTTTGATTGGCGGAGTTGAGAGACCCGGTCTTTGATTGCGGTCGAATATTGACCACGTTGATATATTTGTTGGAGTTCTGAACGACATTGTTCCATGTTGGCACGACGGGTAGATTGTGTATCGGATTTCATTGGATGTGAGTTCCCATCCAGACATAAAACCACTTTTAACTTGAATGGATCAATGAGGGAAGAAAGATTGCCAGTGATGATAGATGATGCTTTTGTAAGTGGGACAGGTGGATCTATATCAAATACGGCGGATCCCATTTTCGACCTGACGGCTGAGTAAAGCAGAGTTGACAAATCGACGCCCACAGTGCCCGACAGCTGCCTGATGTTGTTCTGTGGCTTGCCGCCCTTCTTTTCATGATTGGGCCGGTCAATGAAAAGCCTGTGGAAGTCCTTCACACCCATGGTGGGAGTCTATTGATAGCAATGACACTGACAATGGTTGAGATAGTTGACTGCTGTGGTCGAGAGATTGATGAAACTGGGTGGTAGTGGTGGTAGTCAGTGGCAGGCAGGTAGTAGCAGCAGGAATGAGTACGTGATGTGGGAATACTATTCTAGAGGCTGTTGTGCTGTCAGCTGTCCAAAAAAAGATGGCGATAAGATTCGAAAACTAGCAAAAAAAAACCCAGGCGCAGTTTTTCGAAAATTCGAAAAACTGACTGAGTTTATAGAACAGCATACTCGGCATGCAGTGGGCGAGAGTGGGCGGGGAAGAGAGAATAGAAACTGCCCAGGCATCACAGACAGGAGTCAAGGCATGCGTTCTTTGACAATGGTGGCATCTTCCATTTCCGCTCTTTATTTTGATCGTGCGTATGGTCGATGGAAGCTTTCCGCTTGCGCACCTTCTCATCATCAACCCCATTGATATTCGGTCATCTCGAATAACTTAGCTCTCCCACAACGTCAACTCATTTTTATCCAATATGATGTTAATCAATGGCGATCAGTCTGATCCTAGTGATCCATATCAAATAGCTCTTTTTATCTTGCAAAAAGTCTCATGCCTTGCCTCTACTGTAGGCTCACTCATGATTGTCTCCCAAGTCTCCCGCAACAAATTCAACCGATCCAAACCCCAACAGCGCCTCATATTAGGCATTTCAATCTGCGACATTTGCGTCTCCGTTGCCTGGCTCCTTACAAATTTGCTCATGCCACCATGGTCTACTGGCATGCTGTACACAATTGGAAATCAAGCTACATGTGATTTACAGGGGTTCATTGTTCAAACTTTTAACTCAACCGGTGTTATGTACATGGTGATTCTACAGATTCAATACTTGTTGACAATAAAATATGGATGGAAAGAAAAATCAATCCGTAAGCTTGAGCCGTTTATGCTGATCATTCCACCTTGTTTGGGACTGGCAACTGGAATCACAGCATTGGTATTAAAACTTAACAATCCCTCCGGATGGGATTGCTGGATAGCTCCTCTACCCCATGATTGCACTTCTTCCTACGAAATTAATCAAGGTCGGACAGATTTGCAGGAAACTGATTGCCTAAGAGGTGATAATGCAGATATTTACCAGTGGGCGTTTTTTTGTGGTCCATTGTGGGCAGCGATCATTTTCTGCATCGTATTACTGGCTTGCTTGGTTCATTCTGTAAAGACAAAAGAGAAAAAGGCTTTACGTTGGAGTGCAGCTGGGAGCGAAAGGCCTAAATTGAAACATACAAGGGAAGTCATGGTGCAATCTGTCATGTATGCTGCGGGTTTTTTCATCGTTTGGACTTTTCCTACGATCACAAGGTTGGCGCAATTGTTTCGCAGAAGCAGTAATGTCCATCCGTTACTATTTGTTCTTTCCGGAACATTTGTAGCAAGCCAGGGATTTTTCAACGCCATAATTTACTTTAGGCCGAGGTATCGAAAGAGCAAGGAAAAAGGAGCACTTAAGAAAATTTGGTCATTGATTCGTGGCACGCTATTTTTTTGTTGTGATAATGATGTTGCTACCCAAGATAAAATGGATGTAGTGGAAATGAACACGAATGAAACACGAAGCAGTAAGCGCTCAGGGAGCACACTAAAAAGCTTGTTCCCTGTGTCGAAAATTTTTAACTCAAATGGTAGTACTGGGGTTAATGTGTCTGATGAACAAGATGCTACAGACAGTGCTGTTGAACCAGTGTAGATTATATTTTGGTCATAAATTTAAATTGAATGAAAAATGTAAATATTAAACAAATGTTAGTTAGCAATTGTATCCAAAAAGCACCTATTGATTATGCTTCAATTGCATTGTAAGCATTCATTCTACGAAGTTCGGGTTACAATCCTTGTGATAGTTTCAGACTGCACCGCGGAGATTATATCCCAGATGTGATTTGTCAAGAAATCGATTGCATTCCAAGGGAGCTCGCGCCACAGGTATGGTACTCTCACTTCACGACGCGCCTAGAAAATGGCCCGTTTCCTTGTCTCAAAGAAAAAATCATTTCACAGATATCTACTTTACATCTACTACACAAAACACTTATTTCAAAACGTTTTGAACAAGCCAAAGCTAGTCCGGATGGGTTCCACTCTCACTTATGCCGTTGCTTTCGTCAATTCCGTCGATGTCATCAGTGCCATCGATTTCATCACCACCATTTATCGCGGAAAATCCGTTGACACTTCCACCATTCACATTTGATTCTGGACTGTTATCAGCAATGACCTGATTCAATTCATCAAGCAATTTCATTTCTCTCTGTGATAGATTCGGTTTCTCATCAGCAAATGATTGAAGCTGTTCATTCCCACATTCCCAACCCTTTTCTGATGGTAAAGCATCTCCAACTTCTACCCAGAGATTTGCAACATCAAAGTTCAACTCGGAAACAAGCACGTCAACACGAATGTTATGTGTATTGTATCCCTCAATTCCAAAAGGGTCCAAGAAGGATTTGCTGAGTTCGAGCAGACCCTTGAGCGCGATGGTGAAAAAACCCGTTGCTACGATACTGAGCGCTCCGAGTTTAGTATACAATGCCAATGGGGCAGTGAATACGATGCAGTCGATAATCACTTGAATTCCGCTCAAGTAGGCCATTGGCATCCTTCCAGATGCATAGTCACCAATGTTTGAGTATTCTCCTCTCAGTTGGGTGAATTGTTGTAATAAGTTGCTCTCCAAGCCTGGTCCACCCTGCAATTGGCCTGATCGGATGCCTTCCATGGTACGAATACAAGCCCATTCTAGAAGAACAAGGGAATATTTGGAAGGAGGAAGGCCCGTTGCCACAAGTGCATCGACCTCTCTCTGCCTCAATTGCCCATATTGTACCATCAATTCTAATCCCCGAGAACTTAGTAGCATGGATCCAAGCTTTGACTCATCAACATGATATGGAACATCACTTGAAGACGTCAGACTTTTTTTGTCTTTCAAACCATCCGACAAAGTGGGTTTATCTGCCCAAAAGAAAGTGTGACTCATTCGCAAAAGGCGGGTGATGTCTTGCACCAACTTCTTAACGTTTCCGCCTTCATCATCCACCTCAGTTGGATAGCCCACTATCCCATCCACCTCCCCAAAACTGTTGGTTCGTGCAGCTGCCGCTGACACCAGTAGGCACAAGTCATTTATTTTCCCCTGAACAGCACGAGAGCTGAAATAAACACTCCTCCAATGGTCATAAGCATTATTCAAAAAAAAAGATAGAGTAAATACAGCAAGAGGCAGCAGTGCTTCCCAAAAAACATTGACAGACTGGAGAAACTCAATGAAAGGATCACTGCTATGTCGGATATCCGACGAAAACCAAGAAATTCTTTCTGATAAACTGGAAATTGACATCCCATCTCCTAAAGTTCCATCCACGCCATTTCCCGATGCAGATGCCACGAACACCAAATAATGATAATACGTATAAAAATTCACAATCAGCGCCCACAGCATATTCCACAAGGTCTCCTTATATGTCATCTGACGGATGGTCCCTTCCCATTGCGTCCAGAGCCACGTCCCATCGGGATCGTACTCTGCTGTGATTGGCCGGGTAGATTCCGTTGCAAGCGCCCATGATGTTATTTGTTCGAAATTGGGATTCACTTCTGGAGCATTCGACGGCGAAGCATTATTATCGCTGGAAAGAAAATTACCAGTACGCAGTATGTGCCGATGTCGTGTCAATGGTGTCAATTCACCTTTGAAATGGTTAGGTCGGAGGCTGAAAATGTGGAGTGGCGTGGTTGGAGAGAATGCAAATGTGACAGATATTATTTTCACAAAGTGCCAGGCTAGGATGGCGAGTACTTTATGATTCAAGTGCAAAGAAGGCCTCGTCATTTTCTTCCAATACGATATACGACGGCCGCGTCATTTGTTAGTGAATGTCATGGATGGCTCGCTGCTCGCTGGCCATTGATGCCGTTTCATTTTTTGTTGAGGAACATGCACATTTTATGTGCTACATGGTACCTGGGTACCATACTACT
>JALLOT010003737.1:0-10916 GCA_036939595.1 Thalassiosira livingstoniorum | reverse complement strand
ATCTGTTTTCTGCTACTAAGTTAGTGGACTCAGTTCAACAGTTCTGACTATAAGACTTTTTCAACCGTGCTGGCAGCGCCGCACCACCACCATCACTAAAGACTAATCTTCAACATGAGCACAGGAATATACACGCCCCTATCGGTGGCGGACATGAGAGCTGGCTTCCCCGTCCAACGATTGGAGAAGATCGAAGGCCAACCTACATTGTACGAACTTGTAAAAAGACTACAGATTCTATGCCGATGTGCCAAATCGGTATTTTCCCATCGAAGTCAATTGGGACTACTTTTTCTCACGCTACATCCCCAGATGTTTGCCAACTACAGCCCCAACCCCCCCACGCCCTTAAACCCACTCCCAATGACGCCCAACTACACGCCCGGCATGAATGAAATTGATCGGGAACACACACGCCTAGAATGGCAGTGTGCGGCAATGGAAACCACAAACGCAAGAAACATGAACACGGTTCTCATTGAAATGTTACTGCAAGCAATTGACGAAGAATATAAGCGCGACATAGAGAGCGATTTCATTGGGACTCCAGATAGGACGTTCCTTGACTTATGGGACCGCCTTGTACAAACATATGGCGATGTAGGTCCTATGGACCTACAGGCGAACCGTGACCGCATGAACCGTACATGGGACCCAACAACCCCTATTACAAGCATGTTTCGCCAAATCGATGATGCCAACGAGTTCGCTCAATTTGCTCGGCATCCCATGCCAGACACGGAATTGGTTACGGCGGGGGAAATCCATATTCTAAAATCAGGAGTGTTTCAAACCCAATATGGCGAATGGAGAGAAGAAGATCCCATTCATCGAACATGGGCGAATTTTAAAACCTTTTGGCGTGAAAAAGATGGCCTACGAAGACAAACAACCACAACTGCGGCCCAGGTTGGATTTGGGAATAATGCCATCAACCAACAGCCCCAAGACGACGAAGCATATGACATTGCGGTTGCGAACTTCGCCACTGCCCATGCAGCGAATAGCACAGCATTCGCGCAGATTGCAGAAACCAACGCCAATGTTACAAATAACTTGGCATCCAACGTTCAACAACTCCAAGGCCAAATCAACAATTTGACCCTGCAATTGCAACAACTTGCAAATGTAGCAGGAACCATGCGGACCACCGACGTCAATCAAGCATACCATCAAGCACAACCTGTCCAACAACAACCACCCCAACAACCTTACATGAATTATCAACCACGCCCACAAACTTACCTACCAATGGGTCGTGGAGGCGGCCGTCAGTACGGAAGAGGATATGGACGTGGATTCAATCAAGGAAGAATGGGCGGAAGAGCAGGCTATGGCGGAGGATATGGCCGCACATATGGATATGGCCAGAATGGCCGTGGCAATGGCGGGTTCCGCACAACGAATCCCACTCCACCTCAAGGTATGCAAGGACCACAAGGCGCCCGTCCCCCCAATGTGCAAAACATGCCATATTCGAACACTACCAAGAGATTCAACAATTTCAATTACTGTTGGACCCACGGTTTTGACGTGCAAGATTGGCATAATTCGAGCTCGTGCAATAACCCAGCATATGGCCATGTATGGTCAGCAACAAGGGATAACACTTGTGGCGGTAGCATGAAAGGAGCCCACAAGGTTAATATGAGAAATGAATGACTCCTAGGGGCGGAGCCTAATTGTTTAAACATGTGTTCTAATTATAATGAGTCCATTGCAATAGACACATCTTTAGCTCCGGACCCCACCCCTAAACCTTTGACTCAACTCACAGATTTTTTGCAACGAAAACATAACCTTGTAAACATTACAAAAGAATTTGAACAGGTATGCGTTCATAACAAGAAATGGGCTATCTTAGACTCAGGAGCCACGGGACATTTCTTGGCCATCGACGCACCTGCCACAAATGTGCGAAAAACCAATGACCCCCTCAACGTCACCTTGCCAGATGGAGAGGTAATTCAATCAACACACAAATGTGATATACACTGGCCAATGATACCAGCGCTAGCACGAGAAGCGCACATATTGCCCAACCTACGAAACAAGTCATTAGTAAGCATTAAAAAATTGTGCGAAGGAGGCTGTACCGTGGTTATGGAGCATCAATGCTGCTTAATATTATATCAAGGAAAAAATCTACTCTACGCCACACAATGTCCAAACACCGGCCTCTGGCTAGTACCTCTCAGTTGGAATCCAAAAACCGAAGCGAATCTGCCAAAATTCACAACACACGAACTGAACAGTGTGTACCAAATGAAGTCCCAACACGAAATAGTGCAGTACCTTCATCAATGCCTATATTCACCGCCAAAATCGACCCTTATCAAAGCCATTAACAATGACCAATTACTGACGTTTCCAGGGCTTACAGCACAAGCGGTCAGCAAGTATCTACCGCCATCAACTGCAACCATAAAAGGCCATCTGCACAGAGAACGAAAAGGAATCAGATCCACACGCAATAAAGAAACTGATGATGCAGATCTCAACCCACCACATAATCCAGATGCAGTGTGCACAGTATTTTGTTTCGCCATTCTCGCAGATAAGCAGGATGGAACCGTGTACTCTGATCTCACCGGACGATTCCCCGTAATGTCCTACAAGGGAAACCAATACATCTTCGTAATGTATGTCTACGATGCAAATGCAATTTTGCTAAGGCCCATGAAATCAAGAAATGACGAATCGATGTTAGAGGCGTTCAAGGACTGCTACCAGCATTTAAAACAACGAAACTTCTCACCGAAATTGCACATTCTTGACAATGAATGCTCAAGAACAATTAAATCATTCGTGGAAAACGATATGGGAACAGACATCCAATTAGCTGAAGCAGACAATCATAGCATCAATGCCACGGAAAGGTGTGTTCAAACGGTCAAAAACCATTTTGTCGCGGGAATGAGTACGGTGGATAAGGAATATCCAATGCAATTATGGGATGAAAATTTAGAGCAATGCCAAGACACGCTCAACTTACTTCGAACTTCAAGAGTTAACCCTAAATTGTCCGCCTACGCACAATTGAATGGACCGTTTAACTTTGACAAAACACCGCTAGCCCCGCCAGGAACCAAAGCCTTAGTCTACGTTGATCCTAAAAGGCGTGACACTTGGGAAGCACATGCGAAGCAAGGATGGTATGTCGGACCAGCGAAGAGACACTATCGGTGTTACCGTTTTTACCTACCTGAAACAAAAGGATTTCGAATTGGCAAAACTGCAAGATTTTTCCCAACACACTGCAAAGTGCCATCAATCACAGCAACCGATGCCGTCATACAAGCAGCGAAGGAACTCACGTCAGCACTTCAGGTTAAAAACAAAATTGCTCCATTTGGGTTGCAACCATCTCACCTCAAGGCCCTAAATCAATTGACATCTATCTTCAATTTTGCAGCTGACCCATCGGCCGAACTTCCAAAACTGCCGGAGTATGAACCACCGAGGGTGCAAACCGCAACCCCTGTTAACCGTCCACCTCCGAGGGTGCACACACCGACCGACAGTGTACCAGCTGCTACAGTACCTGCAACACCAGATCTTACCACCGAACCATCCACAGCCGTCGATTCCACCAGCCGAGCTTTCATTCATGCACAGCCACGTATACACCAGCGAGTAACACGAAAAAATGCACCAATGCCAGACATTCCTATCATTACACAGGAAGACTATGAAGAACCACCGCCAGTACCACGTAGGTCTGCCCGTCTAGCAGTGGACCGTATCCATTCCACGAACACCCCAATGAATATCACGCAGGATGCCCTGTATCATGTCGTAGCAAGCAGCATTGAGAATCCGTTCAATGCAAAAGCCAGTGAAGTAGTACAAAACCCAACAGATTTGAACTCACCGATCCAACTTGAAGATGTAGCAAATGGCGTGGTCCATCCTATCACCAAGAAGACTATCACAAAATATAAAACCCTAATCGAAGATCCAATAACAAGAGACGTGTGGTTAAAAGCAATGAGTCGTGAGCTAGGAAGATTGGCACAGGGGTACGAAGACATCGAGGGAACTAATACTTTCCAATTCATGGACCCCAGCGAAATTCCTTCCATACCGTCTGACCGCACAGTCACTTATGCCAGAATAGTTGTGGATTATTGGCCGCAGAAAGCCGACCCTAATCGAGTGCGAATAACTGTTGGGGGTAACTTAATCGACTACCCAGAGGAATTGACAACACGAACAGCAGACCTTACAACTTCGAAAATCCTATGGAACAGCGTCATCAGTACCCCGGGAGCACGGTACATGTGCGCTGACATTAAAAATTTTTATTTGGGAACGCCGCTTGAACGTGAGGAATATATGAAAATACCGGCGAATCTAATTCCACCAGATTTCATGCAACAAAATGACTTACAGCGAAAAACTCACAACAGTTTCATTTACATTCGCATCATCCGCGGATGCTACGGCCTACCACAAGCGGGAATATTAGCGAATAAACTCTTGAAAGAGCGATTAAAACCTCACGGGTATTATGAACTACCTCATACCCCCGGCCTGTTCAAGCATATCTCCCGCCCCGTACAATTTTCGTTAGTAGTAGACGATTTTGGTATTAAATACACTGGACTCGACAATGCAATGCACTTACTGGATATACTCAAACAATATTATGAACTCGAAGAAGATTGGGAGGGAGCATTGTATTGTGGCATTTCACTCGATTGGAATTATGAGAAGGGATACCTGGATATTGAAATGAGAAATTACGTCAGCAAACAATTGGAAAAATATCGATTTTTATTGGCACAACACGGAAAAAATGCACCGGACACTCCACTCATCCCACCTGTCATACGATACGGCAAAGCAGGTCAACAGGTCCTCCCCGACGACGATTCAGACCCACTCACAAAAGCCGAACAAAAAATAATTCAACAAGTTGTCGGCAGCTTCCTTTATTATGGCCGAGCAGTTGACACGACCATTTTGCATGCCCTCAGTGATATTGCTTCCGTTCAAGCCCAACCAACCAAGAAAACAATGGCGAAAGTCAAACACTTCTTGGCGTACATGGCTGCTCACCCAGACGCGAAAATTCGTTTTTATTCCTCTGACATGGTCCTTCAAGTCCACTCCGATGCCTCGTACATGTCGGCCCCCAAGTGCCGTAGTCGGGCGGGTGGATATTTTTTCCTCAGATCGATCCCACAAGACAGACGGCCCATCTGGCTGAATGGACCGATTCACGTCTTGTGTGCCATTTTGCGATTTGTGGCTGCCTCAGCAGCAGAAGCCGAACTAGGCGCTCTGTTTCTAAATGCACAGCAGGCTAAAATTTTTCGACTTACCTTGTATGAACTGGGGCACCCACAACCCCCAACCCCGATCCACATCGACAACTCCACAGCTGTCGGTATTGTGCGCAACACCATCAAGCGCCAGAAATCCCGTGCAATGGAAATGCGCTACTTCTGGCTCCTGGATGGTGAGGCTCAAAAAATATTTGATTTTCAGCACCATCCAGGTCAGGAAAATTTAGGCGACTATGTCTCCAAGGCCCACAGTGGGCCCCACTATAGGCGCGTACGACCATTTTATATTCACATGCCTAACTCTCCTAGGTACCTACAACGTGCTATGCTGCCTAGTACTAGGTGAGGGTGTGTTGGAACAAAGGGAGTCTACTCAGGTAGAATCCCTTTGCCCCAAGTCCATTCAGGCGTAGATGAATGTACCCTAGTACCGGCAGCAGGAGCAGCTTGAGTCTCAACGGACATATTTGTTTCTGCCCTTTTGAGTCCTGCAGCTGCAGACAAGCATAGCTTGTGCCCACTCTGTGTCTCACATTTTGAGCCCACAAACTCACGTACCAGACAACAACCTGTACATTCAAACACTAATTTATCTCACCTGTTTAGCTCATAAATTTAGTCAGAACATTTGAAGCACATCTGTTTTCTGCTACTTAGCTAGTGGACTCAGTTCAACAGTTCTGACTATAAGAACATTCTCCACGTGCTGGCAGAGCCGCACTACTTTGACCTATTAAGACTAAACATCACCATGAGCACAGGAATTTACACGCCCCTTTTGGTGGCCGGTATGCAAGCTGGATTCCCAGTCCAGAGACTGGATAAAATTGAAGGACAGCCTACGTTATACGAATTGGTCAAAAGACTACAAGTACTATGCCAGTGTGCCAAATCTGTCTTCTCACACCGCAGTCAATTGGGACTACTTTTCTTAACGTTGCATCCACAAATGTTTGCAACATACAGTCCCAATCCACCGACACCATTGAATCCCCTTCCCATGACACCAAATTACACCCCAGGCATGAATGAAATCGACCGTGAACACACTCGCCTGGAGTGGCAATGTGCAGCAATGGAAACGGCAAATGCAAGAAACATGAACACGGTCCTCATTGAGATGCTCCTCCAAGCCATCCACAAAGAGTACAAATGTGATATCGAAAGTGACTTCATTGGTACACCTGACCGCTCCTTCCTTGATCTGAGGGACCAATTAGTAGCAATGTATGGAGAGGTGGGCCCGATGGACCTACAAGCCAACAGAGACCGCATGAATCAAACATGGGATCCAACATCTCCCATCACAAGCATGTTTTGTCAGATAGATGACGCCTACGAATTCGCTCAATTTGCACGCCATCCAATGCCTGATGCTGAACTAGTGACAACAGAGGGAGATTCACATTTTAAAATCCGGAGTCTTTCAAACTGCATACGGTGAATGGAGAGAAGAAGACCCAATTCACCAAACATGGGCAAATTTCAAGACCTTTTGACGTGAAAAAGATGCCCTCTGTTGCCAGATCATAACCACTGCTATGCAAGCAGGATTTGGGAATAGTGCTGTACAACAACAACAACAACAAGATGACAAAGCCTATGACATTGCTGTTGCGAACTTTGCCACAGCACATGCGGCAAATGGCACAGCATTTGCCCATATTGCAGAAACTAACGCAAATGTTACCAACAATTTGGCCAGCAATGTCCAACAACTCCAAGGACAAATCAATAATTTGACCATGCAGCTACAACAACTCGCCAATGTTGCAGGAACTGTCCGCCAAGCTGATATGCAACAAGCATACCATCAAGCTCCACCCCAACAGCCCCCAATGCCCCCTCCGCAACAACCATATCAACCATATCAACACCGTCAACTGACTTACCCCCCCATGGGCAGAGGGGGTGGCCGCCAATATGGACGTGGATACGGGAGAGGTTTTAATCAAGGAAGAATGGGTGGTAGAGCAGGATATGGTGGCGGATATGGACGGACATAGCTACGGACAAAATGGCCAAGGTGGAGGTGGATACCGCAATATGAACCCAGCTCCACCCTAAGGTTTCCCAGGCCCTCAAGGAGGACATGGTCACTATGTCCAAAACATGCCATATTCCAACACAACCAAGCGCTTCAACAATATGAACTACTGCTGGACACACGGTTTTGATGTTCAAGATTGGCATACTTCAAGTCCATGCAATAATCCAGCGCACGGGCATGTCTGGTATGCAACCAGAGATAATACATGCGGCGGAAGCATGAAGGGAGCCCATAAAGTCAACATGAGAGGTGAATGACTCCTAGGGGCAGAGTCTGATTATTTAAATTTGTGTTCTAATTATAATGAGTCCATTGCAATAGACACAAGTATCACTCCGACCCCCACCCCTAAACCATTAACTCACCTTACTGATTTTCTAACCCAGCGCCATAACATCTTCAACATACAGAGGGAATTTGAAGACGTATGCGTTCATAATAAAAAATGGGCCATCCTAGACTCTGGCGTCACGGGCCATTTTTTAGCAATAGATGCGCCAGCGACAAATGTTCGACCAACCGATGACCCACTACAAGTCACACTCCCTGATGGCAAAGTAATCCAGTCCACACACAAATGTGACCTGCATTGGCCACTCCTACCAGCAATAGCAAAAGAAGCCCACATCCTACCTAACTTACGTAACAAATCTCTCGTCAGTATAAAAAAGCTCTGTGAAGGCGGCTGTACTGTTGTCATTGAACACAAGTGTTGCCTAATTCTATACCAAAGAAAAATTCTACTTTATGCTACTCAATGCCCAAACACAGGCCTATGGCTTGTCCCTTTAAGTTGGAATCCAAGAGAAGAACAAAATTTACCATCGTTTGCTACGCACGAGCTTAATAGCATCTACCAAATGAAGTCTCAACATGAGATTGTACA
Organism: Thalassiosira livingstoniorum; assembly: GCA_036939595.1. Classification (NCBI taxonomy): domain Eukaryota; phylum Bacillariophyta; class Thalassiosirophyceae; order Thalassiosirales; family Thalassiosiraceae; genus Thalassiosira; species Thalassiosira livingstoniorum. The sequence continues at coordinate 2,686 of JALLOT010003737.1, read as the reverse complement.
ATATCTCCACCAATGCTTGTATTCTCCTCCAAAATGGACATTGATTAAAGCCATCCAAAATGACCAGCTCCTCACATTCCCAGGACTGACAGCTCAAGCGGTCAGCAAATATCTTCCACCATCAACTGCAACAATTAAAGGTCATTTACATCGTGAACGGAAGGGAATCGGATCAACACACAACAAAGAAACAAGTGAGGATGACTTAAACCCACCACATCAACCAGACGCCGCTTGCACCATCTTCTGCTTTGCAATTTTGGCCGAGAAACAAGATGGCACGGTGTACTCCGACTTGACTGGACGGTTCCCTGTCATGTCTTATAAAGGGAACCAGTACATTTTTGTGATGTACGTCTATGATGCAAACGCAATCCTCCTCCGCCCAATGAAGTCAAGAAACAATGAGTCAATGTTAGAAGCTTTCAAAGATTGCTACCAATATTTGAAACAGCGTCATTTCTCACCTAAGTTACACATTCTTGATAATGAATGTTCAAAGACTATCAAATCCTTCGTCCAAAATGACATGTCTACAGACATTCAATTAGCAGAGTCCGATAACCATAGCATAAATTTTGCTGAACAATGTGTGCAGACAGTGAAAACAATTTTGTGGCAGGAATGAGTACAGTTGATAAGAATTTCCCAATGCAATTGTGGGATGAAAATTTGGAACAATGCCAAGACACATTGAACTCACTGCAAACATCACAGGTAAATCTGAAGCTATCCACGTATTCACAACTCAATGGTCCTTTCAACTTTGATAAGACACCTCTTGTGCCGCCAGGAACCAAAGCACTTGTTTATGTCGATCCCAAACGACATGATACCTGACTCTTTTTATTCCTAGATCCCCATTTTCAGTAGGGGAGTGTTAACTTGTCTTTTTCCCTTAGCGCCGATTCTAATGTGGGACTCAATTGCTAGTCTCCAACAGTAACAAAATACCCCCTCTTTGCACCCCATCAATGACCCTGAATAATGAATGAACTCAAAATACAATTTGGTGTCCTCAATCTACTCAATATGTAGATAGTGGACAATTTTTGGTTTGCATCAATTCATTATGTATTGACTGAGTAAGGTGGGTGCAAAATAGAGCTTACATGGTTGGGACAAGCTCTGTAAGACTCAAAAAGATCAAGGGAAATAGATATACTTATGTACTTACTTACTCAAAGTCAAGATTTTGTATTCAAATCCACGATTGTTGACAATTGCATTCTCAGAAAAAATCAGTTGAGATCAAATCGAGATTCTTCATTTTCGCAATTTTGGATTGGTTGGAGATGGCAAAGCAGGTCAAAAATTATCTCGTGTGTATTTTTTTTGAAACAATGCTGCTCTTTCTTTGTTCTTCTTGCCCTGTGCACACACCATTGCGTGCATTTATTTTGAACGGTCATTCATCAATTCTCTTGTAAGAACCCGGAACCAATATTCATAAAATTTTAAAGAAATATTTTTATGATAAAATTTAGGATAACAGCTCTCAATTAAAATTTATTTCAAAGTTTCTTTCTTCTAATATCTTCCTGAAGGTGACCAGCTCATTTTTCTGCCGGAAGGAACGGAACCACAGTAAGGCACATACATACTAATTGTAGTTAGTATGGTACAATACCATACCGTATTATTAATACAAGTAATACCCGTAATAATAATACTAGTAGTATTAGACCTTACCTTATTATTGGTGCAAGCTAGTACTATGGTATTGTACCTAGTACCTTATCTAATGTGGCAAAAATATTTTTGACAATGGCCAAGACCGCGGCCTTTGACCCTTGCAATCTTGGCACACACCGTCGTCGCAACAAAGATTCCACCCGTGACGTTGCCTCATGCCTTCAGGGAAGGCATCCGGTAATTTTTTTACTAAGGCCATCACCACGAAACGAAAAATCACGCCATCACCACCACGACGTTGACAGCGGTGCCACAATTATCAATAAAAAATTGTTAGCTCATCCAAAACAAACAACAGCAGGTCACGAACAAGAGCCACAACAAGCAGCAAACAATGGCCATGGCAACACCGGCTGTCGTGATATGAGCCACAGAACTATGAACTAAATTAAAAAGCATAAACATTCACTGCAACAACTTCCGTGGCAGCAAAAATGCCATTTGCACAGTACGGATCACAATTGCTCCACCGACAACGTTGGCCGAAGTACAAGACTGCCCCAAAACAGTCTTTTGTTTCGCTTGCAATGGGCCGATAATACTGCAGTCAACAAGAACGTTGACGGCAGCATCTGGCGTCACCGCTCTGTCGCCACTGCCCATGTGCCCCCTCCCTCACAAACCCAACTCCTTCCCCCACCTGCCACCCGCCACAACGTTGGTCTTGCCAATCGCTTCCGATCGATCAATAGGTAGGTAGCACCATCGAGCCCTCATTTGTATTTTTTTACCTATGTTGATTGTTGTGTTTTATTTTCCACTCCCGTCACGATAAACTTTACAATTATTAACGCGCGACGATAATACTTTGCCTTGAACGAGCCCAAACCTGCCTCGGTTTTGTAATCGCAGGACCAACACAATGCTGCCACCTGCCACCTGTCCCATGGCATCTCGAGCACGCAATTGCCACGATTGTGCTTGACACACAATCGTTAAAGATCTGCGGCTCGAGATGCCATGGGACAGGTGGCAGGTGGCAGCATTGTGT
>JALLOT010003736.1:0-10931 GCA_036939595.1 Thalassiosira livingstoniorum | reverse complement strand
ACCATTACTTAGTCAACGACCACAAACACTATTTGTACTTGACTTTTCTTTTGTACCGTAGTTCAGGTTCATTTGGAGTATCGGGATTGGACGAGGAAGATCGAGTAACCCTACGGTAAGGGTTAAGACGTGGTGACATCCGCCGGGGGGGAGAACTTTGTTGAGGAACATGCGAATCTATCTCACCACGCTGGCGTCGGACTTCAGAGCAAGTGAGTTGCCGGCGATCAGCCAAGAGAAGTCGACGAGCGTGTATGGCGGCTTCCTTAGCCGCCTCCATTTCAGCTACCCAAAAATCGAGATCGGCCGCATTGCCCTCCAACAACTGATCAAAATCAATGTCGAGTAACTCCTTATGATCATCCAAGAGATCCATAGGATCTGTCAGAGCGAGTTCTTTAGTCTTATCTATCAGCTCCTGGAGTTGGTTCACATTCTTTTGGCCAGAGACTTGGTGGTGGACCAACTGATTGCGGAAGCACCATTGGGCATGTGTGATCTTTAGAAGTCTTGCTACCAATTGATTAGTCCACTTGCGTGAACTACCCCGAAGATGTCTGGCCTCTACATCAAGCAGCCGTGATTGATAGAACATGCGAGAGATTCGTCCCTCCAATAGTGAATCCCAACCCAGCTTGTCTTGGGATCGTGCAAGAGCAGAAACATCACTGAAAGGAGGAGCGCAAGAAAGCATAGATTTGGTCCCACGAGCCCAAAGAAATCAAATCAGAGTGGTACGTAGCGCAGAAGACGTGCGTGTAGACCCAAGCCAATGATCTAGTTCATCAATCGAGAGATGGAACATTTTAGTACGCATCTCATCGCGACAACGAAGAATATGAGACGTAGACTCGTCAATCCCACCACAACTAGGGCATACATTTTTCACAGACTTATCAAACTTAGAGAGATGTCGGTTGGTCCCACAGCAGTGTGTAATATGTTTGGTGATCCAAGCACTAAATGCTGGGCCATGACTCTGTGTGACTGATCCTAAGGCTTCCCAGTCGACTATGTCAAAGAGCTTCCGATCAAGGATCTTTTTGTCATGTAGCACACGACGGGCTACTTTGGCACCCCAGACATCATATACTCTGTCTTTGGTCTTGGAAAAGCATTTGCGACCCTGACAGTGCACCCTTAGCCGTTCAAATGGAAATTTGCTGGTTATATAGTGATCCGAGAAGGCACTATCTACAATGGCATCCTTTGCCATGGTGTCACATAAGCAATTTAGCTTTTTGATGGGTGAAAGATGGCACCAAGCAACAACGTCATCCCGATGACTGGCAACATAGATGTTAGAAGAGCGCAAGGACGTCTGGAGACGGACATTCTTATAGGCCCTTAGTATATCTGCCTGAGATTGCTTGGCAGGAAGCGACCGTTGAAGATGATTGCCGTGAGAGTTGACGCCCTCATTGTCACATCCAAATTCTATAGGTGGCTGATCCGTCATAGGAAAGCCTACTGTAGCCGAAAAGATTGTAAGAGCTGCCATATAGGATCCTAATATCTCTCCACGATAGTTGCCAGCACTGGCAGACCGTTCAACTACTACGCCCTTCGCTATGTGGCCAAACTCCGAACACTGAAGGATGAAGGCTCCAGAGCACACTTCTTTATCAACCATTGGCATATAAGATCCGTCACTACAAATCAATAGAGTGCCGTTGCGAATGGAAGGTAAGATCCAAGAGCCATCTCCGTCACAATGGAAGTCCCGAAAGAGTGATTGATTGGAAAAGGAATGAATTACTCCCCAGAAGGAAAAGTCAGGCTTGAGTGGAGAAGGAATCACCGCTGTTGAGTGGAGCTTGACTGTTTGTGCGTCGATAAAAGTTGTACTAGCAAAGACACAATCACTGGCATCCAGAGTATCCTGATGGGAAAGGGGAAATGTATCCTGATGACGAAGCTGATAATGAGAATGCTTTCGGGTGTAGATAACTACTGTAGAAGCAGAAATACAATAGTACAACTCATCCTTGCTGGGAGAGTATTTCCAATTGGATGCCAGATGTGGGAGGCAAGTGAACGGTCCCAGAGGTTGAGGAAGGGTCAGAGTTGTTTGAAATAGAGACCTGATAGCAGCATTCCATTGCTTGAAATCATTCGGAGTAGGTTTTTCATAAGAGAAATTCCAAGAGCTCTCAAATTGGTGACGGGTAAAAACCCTCTCATCACAGGTCTTACCGTCCATTAGGACGAGGTCAGAGAGAGAAGAGAGATGTTTGAATTTTCGAACCCGATTAATAGCAATGAGTGACTATCAGAGAAGTTGCCGCTGTCAATGAGAAGATGCATAATGGATTTGTCGTGTTCACGACACAGAGGGAGGGATGAAGAGGCTTCCATCTCGATGGTGAGCTCGAAACCCGACAACAGAGACCAGAGGTGCTGAAACCATGTCTGTGTAGCAAGAAAGCCATATTTAGAATATGGCATCGACAGCAAATTACCAGAGAGTCCCGTTTCCACTTGAAGAACCTCATAGGCATGTTGGAGGAATGATCCTACTGCATCTGGCATACCCCAGTGGCGAAGAAGGAGATCAAGCTTAGCACACACGCACTCAATATTTAGATTGGGAAGGCCCACGCCATGGAATTTCTTGGGCAGAGTACGAAATTCTTTTCTGATGTTCCGATTCATTCCCAAAAAGGGAAGGAGACGATAGTAGACCCGCCCATAGGCTATCTCCATCTTATCCGCAGGATAGGACACTACACCAATACCATAACACATGGAAGGCGTGAGCTGGGATTTGAGGCTGATCCAAGCATGCATCCGAGGGAGGGGACGTAGCGCAAGTTTCTCTGCCCAGCCAAGACCATTCTGAACAATCCTTTCCTCCACATGCGTGGTAAAGTCTCCGTCGGGACTAGAAAATATACCAAGGCCCTTGGTTGCCTTGGAACACGGGAGAAGAGGAATTTCCACATCAGAACTGTCAGGCTGTGGAATAGTTACTTGTGGATTTCCCATTTCTTGTGGGGTTTTGAGCTTGGCAATCCCACAACGAAACTTCCAAAGCATAAGGTACGCGTTACACTTTTTCTTCTTGAGAATACCGCCGGTGGCTTGCACCAATCGTCCCCAGTCATTTATCGCAGTTTGTACTCGGCGAAGGAAAGCCCCTTGGGTGATGTCGTACGTGGGAGCCCAGTGCAAAAGGTCGGTATCATCCACAAAGATCACTGCCGCAAGCCACAACAGAACTCCGCTCCATGCTGATGCAAGTCTAGCACCATGACCAAGGACCTTATAACCCTCTATCATTAACGCACTGAGGCAATTGAATGCAGGAGGTGCAAACCCACTGCCTTGGCCATCACCCATGGTGGGATTATCGGCTGAACCACCATAGGGTTCATCTGAAAGCCCATAGGCTGTGCTGATGTAAAATGCCATTGATTGCATTATCAGAAGCCACATAGCCACGGCCTTAGCAGGGACTCCAAATGCCTGACAGGCAATGCTCTGAACAGGATGAGCCGCCCTATCATAGGCTTGACCCAAGTCACATTTGGAAATCGAAGCAGGGTGATGCTGTGTTCTAACCATATCAGTAAAAAGTATGGTCAAAATGCTGCCATCTTCAGTGTGCCTACCCTTCCTAGCAAACTGTTCCTCGGGAATAGCACCTTGAGAAACTGCAGCATCCATCATCCTGCGTGCAAATACCAACTTTGTCCACCAATTGGCGTCTGCCTCAAAAAGACAAATAGCCCTCATATCCTCCATGAGCACGGCACCAAATATTTTCTCAAGCAGAACCGTAATGCCAAAGCCCCATCGCTCGAGAGGAACACCTGTGCAAGCACAGATCGACAGCTTCCATGCGTGCAGTGAGGCATTATGCTTATCAGACGACGCTGCCCGGTAGTGGCTCATGTGTAGGCGAGAAGGACTGGACTTCACCCGCTCATCCTGGGTCTTCCAGTAAAATATAAAGTCATCAGTTGTAACCATGATAGACGTCTCATAGGCAGACATTTTGGCATACTTTGCAGCAGCACGTTTGCACAGTGTTCTTGTATAGATGTCAGTGTCTGGAGGAAACACATATTCACCTTTGAGGATAGCAATGGTTGCAGCAGTATTACCACAGTACCCGACGTCATCAAAAATAGCCTCTTGAAAGATTGGTGCTGAATATGCCAGGCGAAAACGGTCTTCCAGCTCAGCTGATGCATGAGAACAAAGATTTTGTTTATCATGAAACATAGTTGCATGCTCCATCCCCTCCTCCATTACTTGAAGAGCACCCATGGCACCACTCAGCTGAGGATTAGTAGTCCGTTTAATGTTACGAAAAGTCTTTTTAGTGGATTCAGACTTGAGAATAGCCATAATGGCATTGACTGCCTTCTGGTCACTCCTCTCACGAGCATCCTTAAGACGATCATGCAAATGGGCCCTGCGAAGGCGAGGCGCATCCTTCCTCAAAGCTGCAATCTTATTGTTGACGGAGGCAAGGAGTGTGACCCGTTGATCGGGAGTGATCAAGTTAGGTGGGTCGATGAGGGCCTTCTTACAAGCACGACGAAAATTCCTTGAATCACGCATCTTCCCGTCATGATAGTCTTCCATCTGTGTGTACAGACGTCTCCGTTGGATCCATATGCCTACCTCTGGGCTGTAGTCAATGTTGCAATCGAAGAACTTATTCGACTTGTCTTCAGCACAAAGCATGAAGTCCTTGAGTTGATTATCCCATTTACTCATTGATATCTGAAATTCGGCCTCAGTTATTCGACCTGCTTCAAGTTGATCCGCCTCTGCATCAAGGCGAACAGTCTTGTCAAAAAGTCTATGACGAAGTGCCAGCTGTTTGAGGACCCTGTTATACTTGGCAACCACACGAGGGCATTTACATGTCAGCTTCCTCGACTCCACTGCACCGAGAGTTGGATAGGGAGTACCCAACGTTGAGAAGGCACACAGGTCTACCACATGTAAACGATGGTCCCCAACTCCACTACCATGTTGACATATCATATAATTCCTGCAGACCAAACCAGGACTCTTGAAAAGACCTTTAATAGCACGTTTTCCACGAATATGTGACGCTGGGGCTGGTACCCCGTGAAAAGACATACATAACTCAGTCATGAGAAGGTCATCCTCCTGAAGACGTCTGGCAAGACGACCTGTATAGATATTTTCGTTGGCATCCGTCATGAGAAGCACATTGAAGTCCTGACTTCTCCATTCCACAAGCTGTTGGACCAGGTCTAAAAACCACAGGGTCCTGGGACAGCGAAACTCGCCCTTCTTAAGGAAGTATCTTCGATGTTGGTGCCAAACTGTAGAGCGTTTAATGCGGCGTTTGCGTTTCCTGGAACAGCGGGAAGCAGTCAACGGTCTAACTGGCTGATAGGCTGTGATCAGCACAGTGGTATAGCCACCAAAGCCCACTTTCACCCAGGACCAACGACCCAAGCCAGTGGGGTCAACACCCATCTCAGAAACAAACGAAGTAAGTCTATTAAGCACAATGGCAGATGTCCCACCAGGTTGACTGGGTTCAATAGATTCATGAATATTGTGTGCCTCAATGCATCATTTTTGTTTTCCAGGCATGAAAAGTTCCTGTGGACGAAGTTCATGATCAACCATCGACCAGTTGACCTGGTCCTCATTGGCAAAAACACCGTCAGCTTGAAATTTAATAATGAGATCGTTGATCTTTTTGACTTTCCACATAGAGTTGAATATCCCGAGGCTGTTTCTATTTTCAAAAAGGATGCGTATGACATCATCAGGCTTTTGGGGAGGGACCCACCCAACTGCATCTTTGGCAAGTTCCTGTAGCTGCTCCTTCACCTTGAGTTCCTCCTGTTTCCGCGTTTGTAGAAGTTCTTGTGCAGTGGCTTTCAGCTTTTCTTTAGACCGCTGCCGAGGAGTGAGTTGTTCCTTTTTAACTGCTGAAAGAAGTTGATCAAAAGTTGGCTTGTTTTTGTTGAGAAATTTTCGAGTTGAATTATGAAGTTTATGTAGACGTTGAGCCTGCTGATTAGACCGAAATTTACCAGCACGCTGTTGAGATCTTAAAGATCGCAGAGAGGTGACCCCTTCACCTCTTGATACCCCCGAGCGGGCACTAGTTCTTGGATCCTGGAACGTGCCCCCATCCAGGATCCCTCTTCCACTACTCATTTCTCATGACGTGCCTTAATTGGACACCTCATGAGACCCACCCCCACCACCCTTACCACCACCACCACCATCTCCCGCCATCCTGGCTTTCAGCAAACGGAGCTCTGCCAGCTCTCGCACCATCGCCTCATTCTCAAGACGAAGTTTCTCCGCCTCCTCTTTGGCACGAGCAGTCGCCAAAGCCTGGTCCCTGGCAGTGTTAGCACCAAAGCAAGAGTCGACAGACATACCCGAAACATTGGAGTAGACAGAAACATCATCACCACCGCCAGCATCTTGAGACCTTGGAAAAGTAATCACCTTAGACTTCTCATCAGCTGCCAGTTCAGCAAGACGATTGTCTCTGGCATGGAGGGCAAACTGCTCAGTTGTAACCAAGCGGATTGACTCCTTGCCATTAGTTTGGCTAGACCCAGTTGCAACTGTGTTTGAATCATCAACCTCGTCAATCTCCTTCAACTGTTCAACAGCCTGCTTAAAATTCATTCGTTCAGCCAATTTCTCCATTTCAGTTGTGTCAAAACGCTGTTTCCCATGCTTGAACCTGAGAGAAGATGAGCCCTCTGTGGGTTGCTCAGGAAGAAGCCCAGCAGCAATGGCATCAGTGATAAACTTAGATTCCTTGGTCGCAAACTTATACTTGCATTCCCATGTAACTGGATCAAAAGTAGATTCATCTGCCAGTTTCCTTTCGTCAGCATCAAAGGATTTCATTAGATCATTCTTGCACGGAATGCTGTATCCACGGACAACAACCAAATAATGTCCAAACCACTGAACAATGAATGGAACAAAAAGAGAAACCATCGCCAAATGAGCAGAGGTATTGGGAAATGAAAGCGTATGCAGCCCTTCATTCGGACCCTCGTTGATCGGAACAATGCTATCAATAAGCTGCCTTGTATCGGGAAGTTGAAGATTCAACAGTTCTTTACCAATTGATGTATATTTGAAGGGAGGTGGAACATTCGGATCAGCCATACGGACCTTGACGGTGTAGTCCAGGCTAGTGATGAAGGGTACTTCGACGGACGTGACCAGGTGATTGTAGTTCCGATGGATAATCTGCTTCTTAGAATAAACAACCTTCTTGGCCTCTGAAATGTTGCCAGATGGAACTTCAACAATGTGGGCACGACGACCAATAAATTTACCAAGCCATCCTGTTTCATTCAGTTTCTCCACTACCGGTCTAATTCTGGCCTTATCATTGTTGGAGAACTCAATGCCAGCCCACTTTTTCAGATGGTCATCGTAATCACCCCCATCCAAGTATTGGAGCACATCACGAGAGGTGTATGACAACCTCAACTGACGCTGACCCTGATAGTGAACAATGAAGGGAGGGAAATCCACACCAGACCATTTCTTGTTAATTCCCTTGGCTTGCAATTTGCGTTCCATCTTTGTAAACCCATCGAGGAGAAGTGACTCAAGACCCTTAGGGCAAAGATCAACCGAGGCAGCGCAGATGTGATATCCAACCGACGTGCCAACAGACTCCATTGCTTTACGTTTGGCAGATACAGAGTGAGGACTGGCAATGATGTTGGCAATTTGGAGGACGTAGTCTGGATGGAGCCGAGAGGAAAAGTAGAAGTTGAGGTATGCCTGAGGTTGAGGCTTGGGATTCCCCTCTTTATCAGTACCCCATGCCTTGTACATGGCCCAGACATATGGAACCTCTACATATCCTTCCGCCTTCTCAAAGGCCAATGGAAACTGAGTTGGATCAGTGGAGGTAATATGAGACAATCCAGTCTCACCATCATACAGTGGCGGAATAGAGACTGACGAGTCAACTTTTTGCATGCACTCCACATAGCTTCTCCATCCCTCCATAACATGTGACACTATCTCAGCTTCTTTGTCTTTTGGTGGTTGAATGGTAAGAGTAATCATAGTAAATGGATCACCATCCCGAAGTGGACGTTCATTCTTAAATTTTGACGTAGCTTGCACATCTTCTTCAACAAATTGCGCAGAGTTGGATAGATCAACTGGAACTGTACCATATTTAGAAGACTTGAGGGAAGGAGATGGGGTAGCTACGGGCCGAGAAGATGATCCAAGTTGAGACAGATCAACACCAGTAGAGCTAGGCTTAGTCGATGGAGAGAATGGGATCGCAGATGGATTGAGCCCCTTTTGCAAGGTAGTCCCACCCGTCTGCTTTAGTGTCTTATCAGCGTCAGAAGATGATGAAGTAGCACGCATCGAAGGCGGAAGTGTATGATGGTCAGGGGGAGGAGACTTTAAACTCTGAAGATAGGCTTTTTCTTCCTCACTATCATACTGAGGTTCCACATTTGTCTCAATCACATGAACCTCATCCTGCTTGCCAAACCCAACCTGCACACGAGGAGACGCCCCATTAGAACCAACCGTTTGCTCAGACTGGAATTTTCCATCAGTATTATCCATCTCTGAATCATGAATACCTGAGTCCTCACGTGATGACTGTTTGTTCTTGGATCCAGTAGCTGAATCAAGAGGAGGCTGAGCCTCCTGAACCCCAGTATTGGCACCGACTGAGACCGAACCACCACCTACACCCATAACTGAAGCTGGAGACGAGGACTGGATGTCATCACCCTCCGTCCCCGTGGCCAAATCCTCTTTATCATCATCATTTGAGGAATCATCTCCATTAGAGCCGTTAGTGGGCTCCAAGACTTCACCCGTATCTCTCATCCTCACATCCGACTGCCCCAGAGCCGATATATCACCACCACCAGGAGCCGAACCATCCAGACCATTACCCCCATTTGGAGTACCGCTTGAAGCAGACGCCATCTCTGTGTCTACAAATTCAAGCTTAGATTGTTTAGCCGATTTCTTGCCCACTTGCTGATCACGTTTACGCGAAGATTTAAGGGTCTGTTTCTCTGCTGCCAAACGTTGACTCAAGGTAGGTCTCTTGGAGCTGAGTTTACTCCCAACCCTTGCACCTTTCCTCCCCCTGACTCTAGGGCGTTTAAAGCCTGCGACCGGAGAAGTCTCATCAACCTTCATTGAGTTTAGATGATCAAAAGCTTCATCATCACTGCTATAGTCCTCCCAACTGTCACTGCCATCATCCTCCTCCTCATCCGAGGTCAATTGATAGTATCTGTTCTTAGAGAGCGCCGACTGCTGCTTTTCCATTGCACGCCTCTGCCGAGCGTCAACATTTGCCTTGTGCAGGGCATCAGCTTTGTTGTTCCAACGGTCGAGCTCGTCCTTCTCTTTTTGAATGATCTCAGGAGGAGTGGGTTCAAGGAAGCTCTTGCCAGCAGCTTCGTCGACCGTCGCCACCCCAGAGCTTGCTTTCTCTTGATCCAAAATGGCCTGCAGTTCTTTTTGCTTCTCCACAATCTCCTTGTCCAGTTTTTCCACGAATGCCTCCAACGATGCAGTATCCTGGCCATCATCAGGCTTAGGAGGAAGCTTGGACGACGTATCATTGTCCTCAGAGTGTGGGCCTTGGTTCATCCCCAAACCATCACCATCAGATTGATTCACCACCAAAGGCGTTTGCAGTGGGTCAATAACTCCATCTACAATGGGCACCGTCTTACCATCCAATTCATTATCACCAGACGGCACCGAGCTGCACTTTGTGTCAACTTGTTTTGTAGGGTCGAAGCACGTATCTTTAGCACCATCTAAGAATTTGGAATCCGAGGTAATGAAGCCCCTTCCCTTGTTGTCGGAAGATGTAACGGTGGATGTGATCTTAGTACCGCCAAACAGCTCAACCACCTCTGATCTCCCTGCTGCATCAATAGAAGTGCCCAATTTATCATCCGTCACTGATGCACCCTTGTCCCCTGACAAAGAAGTAGTAGAATTGGAGCCCCTCCCCCCGTCTGCAGAGTTTGTATCTGTGGAGTTGGCCTTGGCGCCAACAATCAAGTCAATTCCCACTGAACCCACTGCAGCATCGATGGCAGAACTTGATTTATCATCCGTCGCTGAAGCGCCCTTGACCCCAGGCAAAGTAGAATCACCCTGCACCCCCTCTGAAATGAATACATCAACCTTTCCATCCCTTCCAACATCATTGGCAGTAGCACCTTTCTTTGAATCTATCAAAACGTGAGGATCAATGGAACCGCCAGTCCCCAATGATATATCCGTGGTCAATTGAGACGACGAGTCACTACCAACACCATCGACCGCAGAAAGACTGCTTTGAGGAATGCCTCTTGTGCCACTCCCCAAATTCACCGTACTGGATGGTGTTTTCCCCTCCATAGGAGAAACTTTCATTGGATAATGTGGAGAAGAGTCATCATTACCCTCAGACGAAGCTTTAGTGCTATCGACTTGAACGCTGACTTTTTGTAGATCCCCAATCAATTTATCATCTTGACCCATCACACCCCCTGACAAATTCGCATTCAAATCATCCCCTTGACCTTTCGGTGAACCAGACACCAATCCCTGATCTGCATTGGAAGAATTAGCATTTTTATTTTTCGAAGCCAATGCTGCCTTAGCCAACGATGTCACCGCCTTAGAAGTCGAGGGTTTCACTTTAACTGTCACAGGATAAGAGAATTCAGAACGAAGATTGTACCTATTTGAAGACCGAGGAGGAGGTGAAGCAGTATTTTCATTTGTTTCCCCTTCCATCTCCTGATCCCCCGAGAACAACACACGATTCGTGCTGCCATCTACATGGGGGGAAGACGAGGGGCTATCCACGTGGCATCTTTTATTGCTGCCATCCGTCTTTTTCGTTGGAGTGGTTTTAAATGTAAATCCTGGTGGCTTCGGCT
>JALLOT010003735.1:0-10928 GCA_036939595.1 Thalassiosira livingstoniorum | reverse complement strand
CTAATTTTGAACTTGTGGTAAATTTTATATTATAAGTGAGTTTGACAAGTGAAAACTGAATTGGCCCATATTTTACCAAAAAATGATAGAATGCCCTTGGGTACATGATGAGTGTATATTCTTTAGATTAAGGTTGGCATCAATATCTGATCTAATGTGATTGACATACCTGATCTTTTACTTACCATTTCTGTACCAACACAAAAGACATCATAAATCAGATATCCTGGCTAGGGTAACCCTACAAATGGGCCATGGTAAAAATTCTCCAACAATTCTTTGAAAACACTGAAGAACCAGAATCTTTAAAAACTCATGTTTGATTATGTTATCACCATATACAGCTACCTACAGAAACACTTGCAAAATTCCCCATATTTGTCAAAAATGGCCAAAGCAGCTAAAATTTTGCTGGGAAATAAGTTGAAAACCAATGAGTTTTAATTTAAGCCTTCTTTTAAGAATTTCTAGAACATTTGTGGTGATTGAGTAGGTTTTGATATTTTGTCATATCCCATTTACTAGGTGAAAGCATGGTGTTTTGCACCTAGATTTTCTTAAGAATTAGACATTTGGGGACTAAACTAGATCATGGTCCAAATATCAGGGACATGAAACCAGGCAGGATGACTGCAACTAAATATATGTGAAAATAGATATTATGTAACTTTGAATTACGGTATTAAGTGTCATGACTACCACATAACATTTGGCACCAATGATGAACATCTTCAAAAGAACAAAAATATGTTTGATTGTTTTGACTGCCGATTTAGAACATGGATTCATTGTAAAGGTCATACTTGAAGTCATTAATACATTTTCATACATGCAAATACTGGTGGTGTGTTACTAAGATCTAAGACTGGATGGGAATGATTTGTATATTAGCAACCAAATTTGATTTTTTAAGCACATTCAGGTGAGTCACCATGTTTTCACCTAGTGATAGGAGTATAATAAATCATCAAAATCTAATCAATCACTGCAAATAAAGGCTCTTTTTGAGATGATATTGAATGTGACTGAGCACAATTAGATGCTGGAAAAGTGACATTACCTTTTTATATTCAAATTTTTGCATCAAATCTGGTTTGTAGAGTACTTATTCCAAAGTTCTTCTGATGACATTTTCTGTCAGGTACATTATCCAACCCCAATAGCAAGAATAAGTAGAGTTATAGTGAAGATTACAATTACAAAAATGAAATGGACAAAAGAGTCAAGACACCTACAGACATGTAAATGTAAAGACCTTTGCTTGGCATGACAATCATTGTATAGAGACTAAAAATTGAGTTCAAAAGAAGACCAGATAAGCAAATTTTCATGGTAATCCATGTTGGACTTGTAAATAAACAGATAAATTGAGCAAGGATGACAGACTTTAACAAGTGGAGAAACTTTTTATCTGCATACCTATTTGAAAACTCTTCATTTTCCAATAGTTAGTGGTGTGAACTGTTGCAAAATGAACAGATAATTTTTATTATGGTACTCTGTACTGATTGAATGATATATTCATCACACACAAAACAAAAAATGTATATGCATGTGAAACTATGCAAGGTTTGCCTAAACAAACTCATCTTTGATTTTTATTTTGTTACAAATCTGAATAAAACCAGTACCTGAATCATTAAGTAAACTGCATACATTTGAATAAGTCCAAAAAAGAACATTTAGAATGTTTGAGATGTAGGAAGCATACCACAAGGTGTGACAAGGGGATTAAAGTGAGTTAGGAAACTTACAAGCCAAGAAAAAACAATATCACTAAAATGACTTTTATGTTAGGTATTATTTTGGCTAAGAGTATCAAGAAGTTTCTACAAAACAGATGGCTAGCATGAATATCAGTAAACATTGAAAAATAAGATTATTTTTCAAAATTGATCCAAATTAGTCCTTAATCACTTGGAATGATACATGAATTTTAATGAGTTCCAAAAAATAAAGAGTTAGAAAATTTTCAAATATAGAAAGTATATCACAATGTGAAAATACAGTTTTTAATAAAGAGATAAGAGTCTTAAAAGCCAAAGAATACAATGTTGCTAAAATGACTCTTGAGGTTCAGTGCTTTGTTTATCTGAGACAGTTTAATGAAAACAAGAAAGCCAAATCTTTTGTTTTAGTTTATATTTTCCCTGAGAATATCAAAGTTTCTAATAACAGTAAGAAAGTCAGTGTCGAAATAATATTTTGGGTACCACATGAATTTTGATGGCTGTCAAAAAGCAAACAAATACCAAATCTTGTGACAAGGATATCAAGAAGGATACGAAAGTCTTCAAATCCAAAGAAAAAATCCAAAATGACTCTTGAGATGCAGGACTTTGCTTATTTGAAATGATTTGATAACAGAAAGAAGGCTAAGTATATTGTGTCAGATTATAATCTGGTTAGGGGTATCAATGCTTCAAAGAAAAACTGGGTAGTATGAATATTATTAAACAGAAGAAACTCATCCAGTAGAACATATTGGAGAGACTATCCAGCAAAGGACCATAGGTCACTAAAAGCTATCTAAGTTAGGTCTGCTGTGCCTTATTCAAAGCAATTAAAGGATTTTATTCTTTTCTAAAGAAATAACAGGGAACCTTTTCAAAATAGTACAATGTAATTGATAGCATTGGTGATAGTAGCTAATTTCAGTATTTTATTTTACAATTCATTATTCAGTCTTGTCCTGCATTTCCATTTCAAGATGTGACATTTTTTAAACCATTAATGCCACAAAAATGAAAATGTGAAAGAATTGAACAAAAAAATAGTATTGGACATGGGTGTTGTTTTAATCTAGATTCAAAATTATATTACTAATTATTTAACTAGTGGTATGACAATATCAAAATCTTGCTATAGAGAAACATTAATATCTTGTAGTATTGGGACTTCAAATATTTTGTAATGATTTTTATTATATCTGCAAAAAATATAGATCAATTCAATCCAAGTATACCTTACATGTGCCCTCATAAATTGCATTAAAAAATGAAGCATCTGAGAACAATCTAAATATATTTGTAGTTACTTTTTCATAGAGTGGAAAAGCATTTGACGTCATTTATTTTCCTTGACCAAGTATTTATATTTGTCACTCTAGATAAATCCACATTGGCAATTGGAAAATAAAAGTGTAAATTTTTTACATTCATTTGCAAGATTTATATGAAGGGAATGTGAAACAGTATTGCTGGCATGTTTCATTTCCCATGATAAAAACTAAACAAGTTTTATTTTTTGATTTTTTGACACAATTCTTGTAATCTAAAATATACTGTTGTGTGGGTTAGTTTTGTTGTGGCAATTAAATAGCATTTTAGATTCAAAGAACAGATTCACGTTTGTATCACAGTCAAAGGTTTTAGAAAGAATTGCATATTGACCAGCACCATCATTTGGAGAAAATTCAAAAATTGCCAATATTCAATATTCATTTTGCATTTTTCAAGAAAACAAAATACCTAGTCCTGATAAATTGTATGATCACAGTGTTTTCAATTGGAAAAATTAATAAGTTTTTGCTATATCTATTACCAGCACAACAGAATATTGAAAACAAAACTTCCTTCATTCAAATTGGATTGAACCAAAAAAGTTTTGAACACTGCAAAAGGAATTCATGACTAAGATACTTTTGTAAACAGACTAAAAGCTTGCAAATACAGTTACCTTGTAAAAATGCTGCACAAAAGTTGTTGAAATTCACTTTTGTGTTGTTTGTTGTGTTCAAAGTGTCATCCTTACCATCTCACCAGAAATTCAAATAGAATACATGAAATCAATAACCAACTAAAGAGAAAAACAGCTGAAAGCTTTTATATCTTACATTCAATTGCTACCCAACCAAGTCAAGTGTATTGATCTTCTATCTCCTGTGACCTGAAAACTTCTGTACTGAAAACACTTACATATTCAGTGCAGAACAGCTTTTTACTCTTACACTTTTGTTGCTGTAATAGTTTCAATGACATTTTTCTTGAGCTTTACACTATTAGCAACTGTTTATCAATGACTTCATGTCTTGATCTTGATGCTTCTTTCATTAGCCTTTGTATTCACTAAACTTATTTTGAATTTGGAAAATAATATTTTGAGTCATCTCTTTTCAATGCCACATTTGATGCAATCATTATCTACTCCTTTTGTTTAAGTCAGGTTTTTTCCCTTGTTGTGTTAGGTCTGATAATGAATAAAATGTAGCCAACACTACAAAAAAATTTCTTGGACAAGGTGCTGACTTGTGGATATGTGGTATGCTGTATGCAAAATATGCATGCTAACCTCAATTCTTCACCCTCTGCAACAATTTGATTGTTGTGAATTGAAGCAGAACAGATAGAGGTGTCCTAGGTTCTACTATTTTGCATCTATTGCCTAAATTTGAGAGAAAAAATGAGATGTGAAAACGCTGCTTAAATTCTGATTAATCTTTTTTAGTTGTATTATTATCCATTTTCATGACATTATTTGTTTTGGTCCCTTCTGGTGTTCGTGCATTCTTTGCTCTTCATTTGTTTTTGTTGTCAAAGGGATGTGGCATGAAAAAATTGACATACTCCTAGGAAAGGGTCTGCATTTTGGGAGCTGGAAATATTTTCTGAAATACAGTTCTTTTGGGGATCAGTCCCTCTAAAATAGGGATTCCAATCGTGAAAGTCCTAGAATATGATCAAACCATTATTGAAAATTTAGCCTGTTTGTATTTTTGTTTTGGAGTGTTGTCCAAGTCATGATGTCATCGGAGTTGCATGCAGGGGTCTGGATACTCTGTCTCTTATATTATTAAGGCCATTCCCCTGTTTTGTTGTCTGTTTTCAATGTTTCTAAGAAAAACAAATGCTCCATGACAAGAAAGTATTCCTCCATTTTGATGCACTCATAACTATGGCCTTGTGGCTGTTGGAGTGCACTGATGATACAACATCTTGATTTCAAGTGTACCAAAAAAGGTAAAAAGGATAAGCATAAGTGTGAATGTCAATGGATCACTCTGTGTGGGGCATCATTTTCTTGAAATCAGAACACAATTTAAGGTTGGTCGGAAGCTACAACGTGCATTTTTGTGAGCCGTTCATAGTAGTTTCGTGAGACAACATTTTCTTGAGGCCGGCCAATCATGGCAGGCCATGGCTATTCCAATCCTATCATTTGGTAATATCACCAACTTTCGGCAAAGAGTCAGTATCTTCAAGCAGTCCATCAAAACAAAACCGCTACAAACAACACATGCAGAAAAGCGAAAACAGCTGGTTCGACATAAAATATTGATTATTGTAAACAGCCGAAGGTAAAATTGATTTAGACTCAAAAAAGTACAACGATCCAGAATTATCTACTACTATCAAACATATCTCTTCTGCACTATACAATGGTGGCAGCATTCCAATTACTGATCACTTCGTTTATGCAAGGGTAGCCCCTACTACAACACCAGCCGCAGCTGGAACAGTCATTTCAAAAGAAGGCCAAGCTTCCGACCAGGTTCGATGCATCTCATCCGCCAACTCAGGATGGGAGTCGCCAAATTCTGAAGGGCATTCTGCATAACAAACAATGATTGAATCTACAGCATTGGACAACAATCCCATCATCATTCCACTAAGAAGAAGGCCTGTGACAAAGCCTATGAAGAAGCCAGCGCCAGCCCATCCACTTGTGGACTCGATTTCTTCCGCCAGAAATGAAACAAGAAGTGTACTCAAACCAGTAAGAACACCGATTCCAAGGCAAACAACACCAAGAAGCCTGTTCACCAGGTTGTCTGATATAATGGTCGACCAGCCTCGGGTCTTGAACAGAGACATCACCCTTTTCCCTGCCTCAACGTAGCTGTAGCCATATATTCCACAGTAAATGAATGCCCATTTGTTGAAATACTCCACAAGAGCTTCAATGTAAACTAGGATGCAATGCGCAATGCAGCGAAGGATCCCACCTGCACGGCTATTCGAAGCGCGGCGAAGGCTGTTTCGGATGATATGCAAAACTGCCACTATGAGTGATCCAAAACAAATTGAGCCAAGAGAATACGTCGACGCTCTCAGGGTCGAATGCTGAATTGCAGAAGAGCAAAACGAAGAAGCCTCTGCTGGAGAAAACCACCAGGTCCCAACTACTCCAGCCACAGAAGTTCGAACCACATTCTTGATGACTTCGTGAGTCCAGTAAAATGACAAAAGAAAGAGAAACCCGACGAACGTCCCTAGCGCAGACAAATCCTTGTCATTCGAGGTCCCATTATAGGAACCGTACACATCTTCTCTACTAGTTTCGGACCACATTGCATCCTTGCTCAACATCGATGTGAATGCGAACGCCCAGCTGACACTGTAAGCTATAAGTGCCACGATCGCCCCCAAGGACAGAAACACAATGCCAAGATTCGCTCTAACAACTGTGATCGCGCACTTGAGATTACTTGCGGCAAAAGGTATCTTGTCGCGTACAGCTCTGGCATAACAAACCAAGCAGGCCGTAATGATACCGTAAAAAATCCCTGCAGGAGGTGCGACGGGAAGGGCCAATACCGAAATGAGACCGAACATTACAACCGTTCCCCAGAGAGAGCACTTGATGAGCGAGATCGCGTTACGACTCATGAAGGACAAAGCTGCGATGGACAGGGTGGGTGCTACGAGTAGAGATGTGACAATTACCGTCCACAAAAACGACACGGGCATGTCATCTCCTTGACTGTCACTGCTTTCTCCACTTCCATAATCACTTTCGTAAGGATCGTTGCTTTCACTCCCCTCCGCTTCTTCGCGAACTTCCTTGAAAAATGTTGGCCCAACTACAACCGAAGTAGTGATCAGGGTGGCTAAATGCACAAGAAATACAACCGCAAACCACTTATCGCGGTATTCGGCCGGTTGCACCTCCCCCTTTTCCCAAGTGATTGTGATGCCATCCTCTCGCTCCTCATACCCTTGACCAGGGTCCATCCCTTTCTTTTTGTCAACTTTCGACCCCATGGGCAAAGCGCCATCAAAGCTGTCCAAACCGACAGCCCCGGGTATTGCCGTTGTGACGGGGACAACAGGCACATGCTCCTCGCTCTCGGAAGCGGGGGCCGCTGCGTATTTGGGTTCGATCAAGCCCATTGTTAGCTCTGATTGCTTTGAATTCCAATGCATGAAAATTGATGGATCAATTTCGATTTGTCCTGTGCTAAAATTTGTGAAAGAAAGGCTGGAGCGAGCGAGGTGGGAGCTCGGTTGGGCGGGGCTGGGCATCGAACAAGATCTTCTCAAAAAAACAGAGTCGTGCAACGCACGTGCAAGGCGATAGTACTGCTATTTAGCATCTCCTCGTGTTGTATTAACACGCAAGACGGTCCAAGCTCACCAGAAGGATACCATACCTCTACTTGAAACGAAAAATTCTCGATCGCAAAGTACAGCCAAAAAATCACAAACTAAAAAATTTTACTGCGAATTATAACAGTTATTTCAAGGCATTTCCAATAAAATATGAGTACATTTTTGATTTTTGGATGCAGCATCCTGGTTCTTCTTAGATATAGAATCAGTAGATAAATAGAAGATCAGATGTGATGAAATATCCTAAAGGCCAACCAAGGAACATAACCAATATCAATATGCTTTGCTTATTTTCAAATAATTGAGAAAATCATCATTCAAGTAATAACTAAAAATTGACCTTTTCTGAAAAACATTACAAATAAATTGGCAACATATTATGATGTGATAAAAATGTAGTGGAAATATTTTTAAATCTTCAAAAAAAATCTCTAAAAAATCATGAAGTATAAACAATAAAAATTTTATCATTTACTTTCATAAGTAATTTATTTCAACACCAACATCTTTGTCATTGACAGCACGTCAACTTTTTGCATGCAAGACCCCAAACAAGAAATCTCGATTAAATTACACAAAAAACTCAAACAAAAGAAATAATTCACTAATGGCTCGTTCAGAAATACATTTAATTTCTGACTTCGATTCTTCCAACACTCACTGATTTTGGCACTTACAATATGAGAAACAAAGATTGTTGCTGATTCCGATATCTTTCTGCCGAGAAAAAAATTATGGATAATCAATATTATGATGTCTATTTTCATATAATATAAGAAATTTTCAAACATTTGAATAATAAGTCCAAAGAATATTAAGTTATGTAACTCAAAATGTAAATTTTAGACATACTGGAACATTGGTATCAAATATTTGCACAAAAAATATTATTATTAGTACTGTCCCTTTTTAATAATCAGGCCCAACATTTGGTGATTTTTTTGTATCCACATCTTCAGTTCTGTGCAATTATTGTTTCAAATCCACATCAAAATCAAAGTAATTATTGAGGGTAAAAATTCTTTTTTGTTCAACCATGTTTGTATTTTGTAGGAGTATTTATCCATTATTGTTAAAATTGGAATAAATACTTTTATAATAATTTCTCCTATTCCCCAAAGACTACCAAATCTAAAGTAAAACTATCATAAACCAGTAGCTTGCAAAATTAAAACACCAGCACTTGTTTGATGCTATCTCATGTAGCAGATGCAAATTTCTCATGCTGATCCCACATTCAAATTCTGCTTCAAATCTCAAACAAAAAGGGAAAATACTTGAAAATATTGCTTAAAAGAAAGACTGATTCAACTAGATTTTGAGAATTGTTAGTTTTTTTGAACTTGAAACACTTGGAGCAATGAAATTACTTATCAGAATTTAACCATATTAATAATTTTGTTGGTTGGTTGTAGAAAAAATCATATGACTAAGATTGTACTACTGTAAGAAGTCTTATGACTTTGTGTTCCATGCCAGTGGGCAGAAAAAATGATGGTCAACCGTTTTCCTGCCCACTGGCAATAAATAAAAAGGCATAAGACTTCTTATAGTAGTACAATCTTAGTGGCATGATTTTTTTCTGAGACAAGACTTCATTATTTCTATGGACAATCTGATGGTGAACAGAGGTGTGGACTTTGAGGCTAGTATCTTTGTAGTATCTACTTAAGTAGTAAAGTACTAGATAGTAAATGGAATATGACCTAAGTACATCATCCATTTCATTGCCCACATGATGTCAAGTATTTTTACACACCAGTACATGATACATATTATAGGTTTCTGGTTTTGTTCCAATTTTTACCTATGGCAGCTGTCAAGCCTTTTTTATTTCAAAAAAATAAAGTTGACTTGATGTCCCCTTTCTTCCTGAAAAAAAAACTATGTTTATTCCTGTACACTGACCTCACAATCATTCAGTCTGTTCCATGGCCATGGTCAATTATAAGTCCAAAAAATAATCATTTCTACCCCCTCACCTTTATTGATGCAATCACCACTGCCAGACTTCACAATTGACCCCCCAATACTCACTCCAACTCCAAGGACCCCCCATATGTCATTTTTTGTAATTGTAATTGCCTTTTTGCTTGGTATATCAATCATGTTACTCAATGAGGATAGCAATTTTTACTCTTTGATGTCATTCTCATGTGAAGGCAATTTTGAACTGCCATTGCCAGAGCATTCAACAACTCAATGAAGTTTGATTTTCATTTCCATTGTTGCATAGACATATAAATGTTGTAATTGAGAAAAAACCCTTCAGTGACAACAAGGGCAATCTACAAGAATGACCATTGATAGCTATGGCCACAGTTGACAACATCAATTGATGATTGCCATCACTGGCTGAAACATGCATCATTACAAAATCACCATTATCAATAGACGACAACCCTCATTGATGGACAAGAGTCTTTACCAACAAAACAACAATGGTCATCCTCAGCAACACCAACTGTCATCAGCATAAATGATAATTAAATAATAAACTGTCACCAAGTGATGAATGTATTGATGGAAAATGTTGTTGTTGATGGGTTGTTGTCATCATCAACAGACAACAGCTGTCAAAACAACAATAGCCATCTTTGATTGATGAAATAACAACTGTCATCATCAACAACAACTTAGGTTATCAGCAAAAATTAATCCAACAATAAACTGAAACAGAAATGGAAATCATACCACTTTCCAATCAGATTGAATTTACATAGCATGAGTATCTGGACATTTGATTTTGGAGAGTGCATTGTTGGTGATTCAATGCCAACAAATCATCCTGCAAAATAAACCCCACCTATCTTAACTTATTGTAATTTTTTGGAATTGACAATGATTGAGATGTCAAATATTTATCTGATAATAATATTCAGAAGTAAAAATAGTGTTTTTCATAAATATTAAGTGTATTCTTTGAGATTGTTGCCATGGTATTACCATCAACAATGGTTCATCGACTCAAATTAGACTTTAAAAGTTAAGAGTTGACTATTGGCAACAACTGATATAATTTCTTGTCTTGGTCATGGTTTTTTAATGCTGGGGTTATTGGATAAATGTTGATTGTGATGGCCACTGCAGATAGTAGGTATGTATTGTATGCACCTAATACCTCTGCTTACTTAACTACACATCAATACTCAAAAAATAAAATTGTAGGTAGGTAGGGTCAGCAACTAGGTTGACAGGCATTAGTACCTAATCATTAGATGATCCTTTTGGTTTTTATTTCATGACATATGTAAGTACTCAGGATGTACTTTGAGGTATTGTAGATCCATAGAAAAATTTCCATCTTTCATCAAAAATTCTATTTTTTATTATTACAATGTGTGAAAACAAAAGGTATGTTAAAACTAGAAAATTGAAAAACTGAACAATAAAAATTGTAGTAGTCAAAAGATTGGTGAGAGCATTCAGGGCGTTGCATTCGGACCGCCTCTTATTAACTATTATGAGTAGGTACCATAGTAACTCTATCTAACTCTAAAAGCACTATGGTACCTTACTACAATACAATACTACCTACTCCTAGTTGCAGGGAATACTGAGAATATTCCCGCAGTTTCAAAATAGTGCTGATCACTA
>JALLOT010003734.1:0-10932 GCA_036939595.1 Thalassiosira livingstoniorum | reverse complement strand
CGATCTTTAAAAACACATAAATCACAGTACCCCTCTAGGTTGTATTTCTAATCCAATATCTCTTTTAGACTTTGCTGCATGGTTCCTTACCAGTTCCTTTGCCTTCTGTCTTGCTGTTGTCCTGCCAAAGGCAAATTCTGCTTTCTGTTCTTCATTGCATCTGCAAACATTTTTACAAGGTTGGAATTTTCCTCACTGAGTTGCTAAATGATTCTCAGTAAGTTTTGTGACAGTTCTTTCAATGCCGCATTTTTTACAATGAGTTGGATAAGGGAGCTTTTATCAGAAGCTTCTGCATAAGCCAAATTTCCAATGGCATTGCCTGGCATATGTTTTTTCTCCACTGTTGTGTATGCCTCAAAAGTTGCTTCTTCCCTGGAGAGTTTGTTATACTCCTCAAAATTCACATGTGTGTCATGCCGGTAAGTTTTGAATTTTGCCCATGTGTCTGTTTTGTTGGTTGGCACCTTCATCCAGGCTTTGTGATCATCTTTAAATAAATTGAGCTTGGCGATGGCAGCAACCTCTGTTCATATTAGTGTTGCTTCTGAGAATGGATCCTTTGCACCTTTTGCAACTTGTTGACATTCTTGAATTCTCTTGACATATACTGCAACACCCTCCTCCATGTTGAAAGGCTGCTTGAGTTTTTCCTGATAATCTAGAATAATTGTTTCCGTGATCCAGCCCTTTTAATTGAAGTAGTGCTGCAAAGTTGTCTTGATGTCAACAGCAACAGCATTCAGTCCGGACTTGTCTTTAATTTCAGCTAGGGACTATGACAGGGCTTTTTTTAAGTTGCGTTTTTGTGATTTTATGCACCATTTCCTGTAATTTGTAGGCCTCAAGGAGTTGTTCATGCTCCTTCTCTATTCTCACTGTTTGCACCTCATCCATATCTTTTGTGATGGTTTCATTGTAGGGATTAGACTCATTGAGTTCTTCAAAAGGGTCTCTGTATTTGAGGGTATAAGTATCCGCTGCCATGCCCAGTCCCAAGTGACCTTGTTCCCCATTCAAGGTGCTCGTGATGGTGGCAAGGTTTTGGAATAGTTTTTTCTGATCTTTGTCAGATTTTTGTTAACTTGGGTTGTTGCACCATTTCATGAGTTCCTCATGCGACATCTGGGCAATGATGGTCTCCTCAGAGATGTGCACCACTGTGGCGCCTCCCTTATGTTTGTAGTTCTAACAGGTTTTAGCCATGTATGCTGAAGTCCTAGTGTAGAGTGCTCATTGTGAGCCTGTTCTAATCAAGTGCATGGCTAAAATAATGAGTTACTCTACTCTAGCTAAGCTGTCTGCCATAATCAGTTGGTACTTAGGTACCTTTTTACGCACTGGCGGTCAATGAACATGCACATGATTGAGCTGGCTTGCCCAGGTTTCAGCTGGAACCCTGGCTCTTACCTGGGTAGCATTACCCAGGTTCTTAGCAGCATCAAAGGAGGTAAAAATACTTGTTTTCATTCAAAAATTGATCTGTTTGTTTATTATTGTTTGATGATTTTATTAGTACATTTTATGGACATTTCAAATTCAAAATTATTCTTTTTTCTTATTAATCTATTTTCATAGAATCAAACAACCCTTTTTTCTTGACATCGCTTGCCTTGTCTGTCTACATGGAAAGTCATATTCTCTGGCCTCTAGATGCATACAGATATGCTATATTTTCTGTGACAGGGAATTTACAAGCCTTTCTAGAACTTCTCATTATCATCATGTCATTACTTTGATAAATTGTGTACCGCATAAAAAGCAAGCTTGCAACGGGAACAACACTAGCACTGTTACTCTTCAAATCTGTGTTCCTTATGTAGATTTGGCTGATACTTGGGCAACTCACTCCCGGATTATTTTCTTTTCCTGCAGGCTAATGAATGGTGGGTATCTACAATGTTTTATTTATACCCAATGTTGTTTCAACAGTTACAGCTACCTCAGATTTAAAGTTGCAGTATAAAAAGTGTTCCGAAAATTGTGATTACAAAAGTACTGCCAGACCTAGTGTTTGTATTTGTAGTTTTATTGACATTCAAACTAGATAGCTTCTGTCAGGCACATGAAATGGAACAAATTTATTCTTAATAATTCATAAAAGTGCTTGAAAATCATAGTAGTACTTTCAATTGTAAAAACATTATTTTTTACTTTCGCCAAAGTTTTCTTGACTATTTCTCATGCCAGCACCAGCCACTTCCGCAATAACTGAACTATCCCGCGGCTCCATTATTCCTAACTCCTCTCTAGCATCAGCCATAATAAATACACTGCCACAAATCACAAGCAATTCATTATTCTCTGCTGCAAGGCGCAAAGCTTCCCGCACTTGCGTGGAAACAGAAGATACATCTCGGCCATGCTCGTTGACTTCATCAATCTGATTTACGTAGTGTGACTCAAAAAGCTTTGGGTTTGCCTCCAAGATTGAAGAAATGGAAGCAGCACGAGGATGAGAAGCTTCGACCAAATGAATTTGATTGGGATGGGATACATTATTCAGCAAAATTTCAGTACAATATTTCAAATCCTTATCGGCTGACATTCCAACAACTATACGTTTCTTTGCTTTCGGATGATGTGACCGAAGTTTTGAAAGAAGGTAGTCCATTGCTTGTGGATTGTGTGCAACATCAAGAATTACTTTGATCGACTTCTGCGGTGGATCGCCATCTATACTCTGTAATTTTGTAGGTATTGTTATTTCCTCAAACCGACAGGGAGGCCGTATCTTAACCCCTTCTTCCATCAACTCTGGCGTCAGTTCTCGGAATGTACCCTTAGAAGACTCTCTGTCGAGGTTAGGTTTCAAAAATGTCAGGGCAGCTTTCACAATGTTTGAATTTTCTGCATCGTAATCCTCGAATTCTCCTGTTCCTTCTAGCTTTTCCATTATTGTTGCATAACCTGGGCTCAACAAATCCGCACATTCCAAGAATTCTGACGCTTTCTTTTCTTTGGCACACTCTCTCAAAACATCCTTTGGGACATTGTTGCCCACTAGCACAGGGCATCCCTCTTTTATAATGCCCCCTTTTTCCAGAGCTATTTTTTCGATCGTGTCCCCCAATATCCGAGTGTGCTCCAATCCAATACTAGTTATTATTGACAGTGCTGGATGACGAACTACATTCGTTGCATCCAAACGCCCCCCCAACCCAGTCTCTAAAACTACAACATCCACCTTCTCTTCAGCGAAGACCAAAAATGCCAAGGCTGTTGTCACTTCAAAAAATGTCGCTGGGATAATTTGCTCCTCACAAATATCAAAAACTTGTTGAAGGTATTTTTCAACATGAGTTTCGGATATGGGTGTCCCATTGATTTGAATGCGTTCACGGAAAGACGAAATGTGGGGAGAAACAAAGAGACCTACCCGATAATTGGCAAGTTGGAGAGTGTTTGCGGTTTTTAGCGCGACGGAACCCTTACCATTGGATCCAGCAACATGAATTATTTTTATATTGGGCTTTGTTTGAAGTTTGTAGCAATTTCCAAAGGAGCAACAAGACGGTTATTTTGTTCCAGATGTGAGATTATCCAGTAAGAGCGAAAACGAAAGATATACGAATCTAACTTACCTGATCCATTGGACTCCCTAAAGATTCATGCAACCGATGCATATTATCCAAGCCTAACTTTACAGGATTAAATAAATTTGTCATGTACAACTTTCGAACCAATTTCTCGTAGTTAGTCCATTGTTGGATTCGCGAATCAATGCTTCCATTTTGTGATAGATTTTTATTTTCATCACGACTTGCATTTTTCGTGTCTGGTAAAGAACTCATGGCATCAATGCTGTTATCACAAATGGTTCTTGACAAAAAGAGTGGTTTTGATATTGATACTGATCTGCTTGGCTGAAAAGCGAAAGGTGCGAAAACCCTGCGATGGTAGCTGAACGGGCTGATGCTTTTGATTTGTCTCGGAAAGAAGCAGCGGTGAACAAGAGGGGTTCGAGCATGAGTTAGGGCCATCACGCCGATGTCCAGTGAAGGTGTTGGAAAATTTAATAAGGAAGCCAGAATTGCTGTTTTCGCCAGACAAAGAAAAATAATGTTGGCTTGTGGTAGCCAAGGTGTCGCTGGTGCTGGTGGTTTTTGAGTTTTCAATATCATTGATAAGTAGTCTGGGAGTCGGGAAATAATATCATACTACTTTCTTCCTTGCGCATCCAGTTGGTGATGAGGAGCCGTCAGAAAGGACACTCAATCCAAAATTCACAAGTAAGAGTGGGTATTTGCATTGGGCTTTGGGCTTTGAGCTTTCGGCTTTCGATTCGGCTTTCGGCTTGATAGGATTGTGGCTGTTTTAGTTGGTCATGTTATGCAATCACGCCTATTTTGACATGGTTTAGAAGCGTGACATTACTCTACGACAAAATTAAAGTAGGTATTGTACGTAGGTATGTACATACAATATTGTAAGCACGGGTACTACATAGAACATAGGGTAGCCATTGGTCACGATCACGACGGGACAAACAATTGGGTCACTGTTTCGGGGAAATTATTCCATACCTTACGCCAACACAAAGACCAGAAGATAAAGACTATCCACTATCCAGGCAAAAGGAGAAAGGAACTTGGAGACAGCGGAAGCGAAAGCACGAATAAAAGAATCAAACCAACCCGTTATCACCATACGCAAAAGCCCCAAATCTTTCGTGCAACCATGCGTATGATCAACAATACTGCGTTTATATTGACAGTGTTGGTGGCGATATTCGCATCTGTTGTCAATGCCAATACTCTCGAGGAACTAATTGAGACACAACAATGGGATGCAGTGGTTGCACATATCGCTGCGAACCCAAGCGACGCAGCGGTGGTCTTAAGCGGAGAGTCCTACCCCCTACACAAAGCATGTTTTTACAAAGCTCCTGCTGACGTTATCAGCAGATTGGTTCGCGCCCACCCCCCCGCCGCCCGAGCTGAGAGCAGAACTGGAAACCTTCCTCTACACGATCTTTTCTACTGTACAGAAGAAACCGGACCTCCAGAAAACGCTGCTATTCGTGCAATGGTGAATGCATACCCCTCGGCGGCGTGGCAAATAAATAATTGGAGGAAAATTCCGCTTCACGTAGCATGTCGATTTGGGTTTGCCATGACGCAAAACAGTTGGGCATCGTTATTGAACGCTTTTCCCGATGGGATCAATAAGCTTGACCAGTATGGATTTACTCCTGTTGATTATTGCATGGAAAACAGCTATGCAAAGGGTCCATTTATGAGAGCAGCAGACGCACTTGGCATACCCATTATCATTGGGTGAGCTTAAAAATCGTTGAGTTGATCGATGTGAAATCAAAGGTTGTAATATCTCTGTCTTCTTCAGAATGCAAAAGTAAAAAATGTATAAACAAACGATCTGGTTTTCACCTGGATGGTTTTTCATAGTTTAATGTGTCAGCCAGGGGTTTTCAGGCATTTTTTGTTTCCCAATTATCTATTGATCTTCAGTACGAACAATGGGCAACAAAAGTTAATAAATAGCTAGCAATTCCAATATGAATGAGAATGTTCATAGAGAAAAAAATCCAAATTTTGATTTCAATCGAAACCAATGTTTGCCAACTGAGTGTTTGCAGCAAATCATTTTCATTATCACAACATGCCAAATCATTGAATACCAACATAAGTCAATCCATCTTGCTGCTTAAAAAAATGGGGAATGGGGAGTGTGATGGAACACATTGCTTTGGTGTCAATATTTTTACAACTACTTACGTGCTATGGGGGCTTCAATTTTTTTGTTTGTTTGTGGAATGGTGTGTCCCCTTTACAGGTTATTATGATGTTTTCCATGGAGCTTGATTTTACTGGCAGATCAAACAAATGCAAGAGGAACTTCAAGGGGAGCACCTCAACTCTCCTTACACAAGATATTTGTGACCATGGGACAAAATAATGCTGTTATGAAAATCACAAAAAAGGTATCAAAATCACAAGTATTCCAGAAGGATTTTTCTATGCGTAAGAATAACTTTTGGATTGAGATTGGAATTAGTCAAAGCAAAGTGGCCTCCAATGTCCTAAGTACGTGTTATTAGAGATAAGTTATTCAAAGTTACCTGTGGTTCCACTCTTGTTTTCTCATGACATTTTTCTTGTTCTTTTTCTATGAGAAACTCTGATTTGTGCATTGTTGACACTCAAGGCTTTCCAAACACTTGAAAGAACTCTCTCTCATCTACATGATGAATAGTATTTTTTCCTCCTCCTCAATTTCATTACCAGATATTGAATTACAATAAAGCAAATAAATGCTGCTTTTATCTTCTATCTTTTATAAGATTATCCAGAGAAGTCACAAAGATAGTTTCAAATTGGAAATTACTATCAGCAAATATAACAACACACCATCAGATCAACAGAAGAATTGTAAGTATGTCCAATTTCATTTTGTTTTCAATGAAATAATCACACTGTATTCAGTTTCATGAACAAATTCACAAGACCAACCTATTCCAGTTTTATTTTTTGTTCATCTTTTTTCTGTTTCAATTTTATTGAACTAAACCCACTCTTCTAAACAATAAAAGAAGATTGTCATCACCAATAATGGTATTGTTCAAAACCATTATATGCATCACCAATGGTGGTAGTCGGTACAATTTACTTAATTTCTTTGAGCTTTGAATGGGAGAGAATAGAAGCACTGCACATTGCTTGAAATGAGTAATTCCCAAAATTTCAATCAGATTGCTGTGTTTCTTGAAAAAATATTGATTTTTTTTGTGGTTAACCTGATTCCCTAGATATGAGTTAGGTGCTTCCCCATATCTTTACTGTAAGTGAGGGCCTAGACTGGGTTTACTGTGTTTTTGAGATCATCAAATAAGATCCAACCTCACTTTTGTCATTCCATTTCATGAAAAACAGTCATATCACAAATCACTCTATTAGTGATTGCAGAATTTGTAAAACAACAGAAACTGTGTAGGTGGTTTTAGTTCTTTACAACATCTGAAATTAACACAAAAATAGGACGTTATCTTATAAACCAGCATATTGTGAATGTACCCTAACCATAAATAATCTATTATTGTAAATGATCCAAGTGCCAAATTCAAATATTTTACCATGGTCATAATATTATTGTTGTTTTTAATGTGGTTGTTTTTAATATTTGTTGTCAGTTTCACCATTACCATTCATTCTAAAGATACCGAAATACAAAACCAATGTGTATGGTAGATAGAAGTTTGCAGCATACAATCTATCACACATAATTCTAATGAAATCTTGGGATGTTTTTTGATACAGTTGTGGGGAACTTTTCTATTTTATACTACTGTCATTTTTATTGAAAGTTGAATATACATGGTTGTTTTTATTAGGTAAGAGTTATTTTCTATTTTGATTACAGTATTTACAGGGAAAGAAGAATAAGAATCCTAAACAAACCTCCGCAACATTTTTAACAGAAAAGAGCAAAAGAAGGAGATTGGAAAGTTGAATCTTCCCACAAAGAAGGAACCAGTTAAGTATTTCTCTTTTGATAATTTCTTGTATTTGATTGCATTTGTTTCAATGAAAACTGCTTACAATGTAAAAATAAGAAGAGATTCAGAAGCTACAAATATTTGTCTCTAGTGCCAGTGTGTACCAGAAAAAAGGCCAAAACTGCAAATAAGTTTACAAAGGAACAACATAATACAATGCTGCAATGCAGTAACTCAAGGTCAATGGCTTAAACCTAAACATCCAAATGAGGCTAAAATGAGCCCAAAAACAATCCTATAAAACATCAGCCTTTCGAAGAGCTTGCTCAAACATGTATTTTGTGCACCAGCAGATCTTAGAACTATAGAAAAAATTATTTCAAGTACATAATTTTTTGAAGTTTCTGAGCTGCTGAATTACTGATTCAATATAGACTAAAAGCTATTACAAAAAATATAGTTTGCTGGAAGAAACTAGTATAAATTTACAAACAAACCCAATCAAAATGAATGTTAGACTTCTATTCCAAATTGACATAAACCACATAACTCTGATTCTGATTGAAACAAATTCAAGTCATAAGTCTAAAGAAATTTTGATTGTTATTTTGCTTTTCAGAAACATAAAATCACATGAGATTATAAGGATATCTTGTCCAATTGTATCCAAAACAAACTAAAGTATGATTTTTTGCTTCTGCAAAAAGTTTCCTAAGAATGTTTGTTTTAATCATCTAACTAGCATGATGAAGTTGATTTTAGTTAGAAATGAAACTCTATCTCATGATAAGTCATTATTTACAGAATTGCTCCAGTTGTAATGTTGAAATCAACAAAAAAATCTACTTCTCTGTCTTAGGCCATATGTGAGGATTAATATTATTTCTGTTCTTTTTCCAATAAAAATATTCCTCATTCTATTATTCAATTGAATAGTAGCTATTTTACTTAAATTAATGCTCAGCACAGACACCTGGGACCCTGGGAATTTGCTCAAAATTTCGAATTAACCCTAATTAATATTTTGTTTGAATGCAAACTCTTTGTATCGCTATTACGTGTAAAATATCTTTTCTTACTTCTTCAAAATCAGCGAAGCTGTTGGCTATTGGTACGTTTTATATAATTTTAAATTCTATTAAAACATTCGAGATCATAAAACTTTTTTGGAAAACCAGCATAAGTATCGAAACCAGCATATTGATACTTATGCTGGAATATGCTATGTTATGCTATGTTATGCTACGTTATGCTACGTTATGCTACGTTATGCTATGTTATGCTACCTTATGCTACCTTATGCTACCTTATACTACCTTATGCTAATAAGGTAGGTATGCTAGTAAGTATGCTAGTAGTAGGAGTATTATGTATTGGAAATATAGGTAATGCTACTAGCATGCTAGCATACCTTATTAGCAGAAGGCCCCTATAATTTTATGTATTTGTCCAGATTTGAATATTACATTTCGTACCAAGTCTACGTAAAATTACGTAGAAAAATATTTTAAAAAATTCTTATTTTGGTCGAGAAACTTA
Organism: Thalassiosira livingstoniorum; assembly: GCA_036939595.1. Classification (NCBI taxonomy): domain Eukaryota; phylum Bacillariophyta; class Thalassiosirophyceae; order Thalassiosirales; family Thalassiosiraceae; genus Thalassiosira; species Thalassiosira livingstoniorum. Next base: position 1,937 of record JALLOT010003734.1, on the reverse strand, counting down.
TTTCAGGGCGTTTTGTTCAAAAAATAATATTTTTACATGACCACGTCTCGAATCGTATTAAAACCGCTATTATCGTGAGGTACAATACCGTATGTACGTTGTGGATGCTAGTACTCTATGCTACTCAATGCTACTTACCTTATGTTACCTTACTATGCTACCTTATGGTACCTTATGCTACACCTTATGCTACCTTATGCTACCTTATGCTACTTTATGCTACCTTATGCTACCTTATGCTAGGGGGTCAAGCATAAAATCAAGAAATTTATTTTTTTGCTCAAAATCAAGTTTTGAGTTTAGAATAATTTTACTCAAGGAGTAAGAAAAATATCTTACTTAGGTTATACTCTTTGAATTGATAGTTTTGTTGGTCAAATGAGGCAATCAGTGATGAAAAATTGTGATTTTTTAACTTTGGTACCCTACGGGTACTTATACGTATGTATGTACCAGTACGTAAAAACTAATCAAAAAATAACAAGCTGATCAAAGAATAGATGCATTTAACTCCATTTGTCTTATTATGTTGTTTTGAATTTAAACTTTACTTAACAGGTCCAATTCACAACAGACTCTTTGAAAAAGAAGTTTAACTAAGTATGAAGAAATATAACGGAATTTAATTCTACATTACCATTGATGACTGCTCAGTCATGGTCTTCAAATCTGGAGAATCCGATAATGTTTTAGGCGGAGGGGGCAGAGGAGAGGGAGATGGTGGGAACGCCAGGGTTGATGGAGTTGAATTCGGGGAAGCTGGTGGAGGAGGAGGGGGTTTGGCAGCCGATGACAAAGTTGTTGCCGTCGAGAACCCATTGGGCTCCAGTGGGGGAGTAGCCATTCCCCAGAGGAACATGTGGAGAGGAAGATTTGGTGCAATGAAAAATAGTTTGTTGGCGAGAATAACATAATGAAATAACTGCATGAGACTTTGTGTTGAATTCAAGTCTTAATTTTTGACTTACATCATGAAGAAGGCCCGTGAGCTGGAGCCTATCGGAATGACCCAACTTGCAAATTCCTTCGGCAGTTTGAAGAAGGTGGAGCAAGTTTGGCTTTGCGTTGCATGATTGGAATTAGCAATTAACCAATGATTCATTTTGACAACAGAGATTAAATTATGTGAATGAAAGTTGTCCGAATGGCGCTGGAATTGAAAGAGAAAGAGAAAAATAAATCAAATGGTACATAAGAAGATGAGTGTAAAAGGTAAAAAGTGATCCATTAGAAAACACCATGAAACAACCCTAAAAAATGGTTAATTTTGGAAACAAGAAATAAAACCATCCCTTCATGCTTCATGGTGCATCATCCACCATGAACCGTGAAGCAAGAACAATGAAAATCCGATTCAATCATATGACCATGGAAGAGCACCTCAGAGCCCAGAGCCCAGAGCCAGAGCACGACTGCTCACGATTCACGATCCACGTCAACATAGTAACATGGCACTGCCAATGACAACAAAGCACAAAGAACAAACAAAGAACATGACTGAATGCTCTCATCCCTCTCATCCCTCTCAACGTACCAAATCCAAATCGGGATCACTCGCATCAACATGATGCTCCAACTCCTCTATTGCCTCCTCAATCGTAATCATTCTCCAAAACTTGCCATTCTCAAACGAATACTTTTCTTCCGTTCACTTGTAGAATTCAATGGTTTTGTGGGTTTGCATGTCGTGGTAGTGTTGGATGACTCTTTCAGAGGTGGTGTCAGCGTTATTCAGAAGATGTAGGGGCCTGGCTTGGTTTGACGTAGACATTTCTTGGTTTAGCTGAAAGAATAAAATTCCAATTCAAATGAAAAAGAAATTTTGTCAGACAAAAAGTTGTGATGCCTGTCGAAAGAGATGATATCAGCTGCAATGCTTTTCATTGCTTTCTGGCCTAGCGTACTCATATGAGTACGTAGTCCGATTTTACGTTCCC
>JALLOT010003733.1:0-10939 GCA_036939595.1 Thalassiosira livingstoniorum | reverse complement strand
AAAGTAACAAAGGTAAAAAAATAAAAAAAAATGCATCTGGAGATTCATCGACCTTGAAGTTGAGAACGAAAAAGGAATTCATGTATAATTTGGAAGAAGTGAAACGGTTAAAACCTCCACACACAAAAGATGAAGGGTGCGCCCAAGATATTATCAGTGAACCCCGTGTGAGCTTGGACACGATCGATCAGCCTAATGATAAGCACAGGGCCAAGGCTGTGGAGTCCGATGTCTTAAAGACTTCAGCCTCGCTGGGCGGAAACTCTAGTGTTGAAGACCGCAATGACCCTAAAGCGAGTCCAACATCCAAAGAAAATAAAAGCCTAAAAAATGCAACATGTGAAGGATTAATGGGAGGACAAAAAAAGAGCGGCAAACCTGACATTAGGTCCGAATCCACCAATCAATTCACCGATAGATACAAAGCAAAAGCAAAGAAAGCAGAAGCAGATAATTTGAAAAAACCTTTCTCGCAGGGCAGAGTCTCCGTCGGTAATGACAGGAATGTACAAGAAATAGAAACCAAACTTAACAAAAATAGCAACCTAAAAAAGGTAGTTGGTGGTACTGCGGAGTCTGGGCAAAAAACGAGTGCCATACCGGGTGTTAGTGAAGAAACAATCAATCAGTTTAGTGACAGATACAAGGCCAAAGCGATGGAAGCAGATACATTCAAAACATCAAATGAAAGAGGAGAATCGATACAAAAAACGAATTTCAAAACCGGTGTTAGCACCGATACACCAGATCTGTTCAACGACAGATACAGAGCAAAATTAANTCTGTATCTGTCGTTGAACAGATACAGAGCAAAATTAAAGAGGAACGTTGCTCTGAATTCGCCCTCCTTGGCAGGAAAAGTTTCTAGTGCTGGTGGTGCACATGAATTGAAAGTGGACTCTGGTTCCAAGGAATCGAAGACATCAGAACAGAAGACGAACGGCGAACCCGGCGTTTCTGCTGAAACAATAACTCAATTCAATGATAGATACAAAGCAAAGGCGTTAAAGGCAGCTACTTTGAAAGCATCTCCCTTGGTTGGAAGTGACTCAAGTGCAAATGAACAAAAAATTGAATCCAAACTGAGTGAAAACAATAACGGAAAAAAGATATTACACAAAGCAGCGGTAGCTGGTGAGAAAATTAGCACCAAGCCTGGAATTTCTGCTGAAACGAGAAGTCAATTCAATGATAGGTACAAAGCCAAGGCAATGAAGGTAGACGATTCAAAGAAAACTCCTTCACTTGGTACTGTCTCCAGTGAAGATGGCGATCACCACCACGGAATGAGTTCAATAATAAATGAGGACAATGGCCTCAAAAAGGCAGCATGCGAAGGAACAGAGTCGGCACAACATATGAGTCTCAAACCCGGTGTTAGTGCTGAAACATTGAATCAGTTTAGTGACAGATTCAAATCAAAGGCAATGAAGTCAGATGATTTGAATGCACCTCTCTCCATGGGTAAATTTTCTAATGCTAGAAGCCAAGTGGAACATACAATGAGAGCCGAAGCAAGTGAAAGCAACAAACTCAAACAGGCAAAGGGGAGGACTACGTCAATGCAGAAAAGAGGTACCAAACCTGGCGTCTCTGCAGAAACAATAGATCAGTTCAATGATAGATACAAAGCAAAGGCTTTGAAGAAAAATGGTTCAAAAGCTCCATCCTCAGCAAGAAGCACCAGTGCTGATGAGGAACAAAATCAGAAAGCAAACTTGAAATCAAATAAAGTCAACAGCCCAAATCAGGAGAACGAAACAGCAATATCGAGGCACGAAAAAAGCAGCAAACCAGGTACTAGTTCTGAAACAATCAGTCAGTTCAATGCTAGGTACAAGGCAAAGGCGATGAAAGAAGGCAATTTGAAGGAATCTACGTCGGCGTCAGAAATATCCGGTGCTAGTGAAAAAGATAGTCTAAGAAATGACTCTACAAGCAATTCAACCAACGAACTCAATCATCCAAAGGACGTGTCGATGCGAGAGAATAAATTAACAACCAAACCTGGTGTCAGCTCAGAAACGATAAATCAATTTACAGATCGGTACAAAAATAAGGCACGAGATACAAATAATTTGAAAGATACTCGTCTGGCGGGAAGCACCGATAATATCCATTCATCAAAAGATAGTGTAAAAATCAATGGCAGAACGAAGAGCCTCAATGAGGCAACAAAAGAAGCAACAACAGAAAGGCAAAGCAGTGGTGCAATCAATTATTTCAACGACAGGGTTAGAGCCAAGGCAGGGGAGGCAGATAGTTCGAAATCAACAATCTTGACAGGGGGTGTGTCCAGGGATGACGAAGAACACAATTTAAAACGTAGCTCGGAAGTAAACAATGTCAATCACCCTAGAAAAGAGGCATGTGACAAAGGACTTCTACAAGGAAGATCTTTCATTGAAACGAGCGATGAGGAGCATCTGCGCACCATTGTCGAAGATTTTGTGAAGCAAGGACAGTGTCAAGATATTATTGACTGTTTAGAGCGATTGCGACATACTTCGCCTGCCTTTGTAATATTTGTTCTCCATAAACTACGGGAAGCTTTGACTTCGACTTACGAAGCTCTCGATGAACTTCAAGTGGAATCAAGCAGTGAACTTTTAGATATTTCGGCATTGTTCATCGCCATGTCCAACCATTTGAGCAACGAAACGGTTCAATTCGAAGCTTTGCATACGATTTGGATAGTCATGTGTCTGCACCCACAGCTTTGCTCCGAACTTCTGTCCAAAGAAGATTCCGTACTGGCAATAATGAGGTCGATGGAAAAGCATTCCGAGTCCGTTTCTGTATCGTGGTATGGATCTGGTGTCATTGCATTTATTGCAGCTTCTCCTAATTTCTCGTGCTCCCAACTTCCGATTTATTCAATAATTCAACGATTGTTTGATGCGTTAAAAGTCCCTTGTCAAATTGGCTCTGTCCAAGAAAATTCACTCCGGGCCTTAACTCGTCTGAAGCTGTCGTCAGACACTATGATAAAATTCTCTGAAAACGTTCTGAGCTCTACACCTGAAAACTCATGCAAAAATAATGGGATGGAAGTTATTCTTGCGGTAATGGGCCGCTATCCAGAAAACGTGTTTGTACAGACAAATGGTAATCGGCTAATGTGGGACTTATTCTGTTCCGATTTTCAAAAGTATGGGATCGGGATTTTCACTCACGTTCAGAAAGTATTCCAATCTCATACAAACTCCGTCTCATTTCTAGAGTCAGCAATATGCTTGCTGTCCAAAATATTCACTTTTGGTGATTGGTCACATATCAGTCTCGAGGATGTTGCACTCCTTGTTATAAGTATCATGACCGCCCCACCAACGATCTCCTCTGTCATTGCTCAACACGGATGCCGTTGCTTACATATCTTATGTCCACGTGACTCGATTGCCACTGACAGCATACGTTCAGTCCTTGACTGTATGAGGGAATTTCCAGATAATCTTGCGGTCCAAGAGGAAGCATGCTCTACGTTGGAGGCAATGTGCAAAAATAGCCCTCCCAATGTCAACACTGTGGTGACTTTAGGAGGTATTGAATTAGTCTATCGGGCTTATAATTTTTCCAGTGCACCTAACGATGAAGAGGGGAATCTAACAACAAAAACCCGAGTGTGTTCTGCCCTGGCTGTGCTTGTTAGTGATCCTTCTGCTCTGAAAAAGTTCCATGATATGGGTATTTTTGAAGATTTAAAAAAGAAAGTGGCTAGGGATCCTTATTTGCAGGGGATATTTGATCTAGCTCCTGAGAACGAGGAAACAAGTCAGTCAATCGACCCTTGTGCTTTGGCTACCCATGTTCAGACCTGTCAGTGGCTTCTTTCTAACTTGAAATCAGCATCAGAACAGATCGAAATTTTCGATGTGTTTAGTGCCATGGACTCGTTTCCAGCTTCCGCAAAAGTGCAAGAATTTGCCTGCAAAGTATTGGCAAATGCCCACTCTTTAGCAATGATCAATCACACTGATTATGTGCAGGTATTGCATCGGGTACTTCGTTGTATGAGGGAACATCATGATGACCCAAATGTGATGGAAGCAGCCTGTTCAGTTGTGAACAATCTTCGTGAAATTGGTTGCTATGAGTCAGAAATCCTTTCAGATTTGTTTGATCAAGTCATGGTTGTTGTATCATCGCATAGAAAACAACCACAAGTTTTAGAGCAAGCATTTGGAGGGCTCTGGGCTCTTTGCCTTGATAGTGGTAGTGCGACCTCATTTATAAATAGCTCGGCCGTGGAGGACATCATATCAATTGAATTATCCTCTTTATCTCCAGAGTCTCGAAAAAATTGTATTGGACTCTTGTGGGCATTTTCTACAAGGGATAGAAAAAGGTTCATTTCTGAGGATAGCGTGGATTTCATTGTTCAGGTCTTGGAGTTCGAAAATGAATGTGATGCCATCATAACTGCTATGAATTTGATTGCTCTAATTGCAAAGCAATCTCTTCAGGGAATTTCAATTCTTTTAGACAATGAGGATCTCATTGATTCTGTCATCCGATGCATGCAGCTTTACCCAGCTATCGGCGAACTGCAAGGCGCAGGGTGTGAAATTTTGTCAAGCGTCGCATCCGACAGCAATGTCATGACGTACATCAGCAACAACGGAGGGACGGCATGTGTTGCACTCGCACTAAAGCACTGTAGTTCTGACCCTTTCCTTGTTGTAAAATCTTTCGCAGCACTTTCAAATTTATTTTCGGGTACTGATATTGACATCCTACAAGAAACCAGTGCATTGAATTTCATAGTAGATGCTATGCAAATTCATCGAAATGAATTATTTGTCCAAATACAAGGAGCCTCGACAATTTGGTGCCTGGTTGCAAGGTAAAGTGCGATACTTATCACAATCATTTTTTTCACGTTGTTTGTTTCAATAGAATTCTCGCCCTTGATCTGCAATAGGCACGATTGGTTCAAACGAGAAGTTACCAGACTTGGCGGCTCACATCTAATTGCACAAGGTATGAAGTATGATTGATACACTTCGAGTTTTCACTGATATGTATTTTTGTAAATGCTCGCCTCTAAAATCGGTTCTCATAAATCTTTTTTTGTAAGCAATGAATACTTTCTTAGCCTCTCCAGAAATGCAAGAAAGAGGAACCATTGCACTTTGGAGTTTAGCAGTTGCGTCAAATTCAGTCGAAATAGAGGTAGCGGATGAAGCAATAGAACCGATAGTCAATGGAGTCGCAGCTCACGTATCTCATCAATCTATCTGTGAGAAGGGTTTAGGCGCCTTGTCCACGCTAGCTCGTAACAATTCAAAACTTACGGGAATGAAGTCCATGATTAGGGAACTAATTTTTTCTTGCATGTGGATGCATACAGAAAATGCTCAACTCCAAACAGCAGCCATGGCAGCTCTCTCTATTCTTTCAGTAGATGTCGAAACTAACCAAGTGTCTCAAATTTCTTCTGATGATCTTCATGCCATAATCCATGCCATGGAAATACATCAACAAGTTAAAGACGTCCAAGAGAGTGCTATCATACTATTGCAAAACTTTTTGATTTCTCCGGCTAATCGTGATGTGATACTTCAGCATGACAGCTTTTTGGTGGGCTTAATCCATTCGGCAATGGAAAATTTTAATTATACACTCCAAGGAAGACCGGAAGATTTGTTGGCGAATCTTTCTTGATGTTATCAATAATGTTGATTAAAGTTTGTATTGAATGTAGTTTAATTCAAATATGATGTTCTTCCCATTATGTTAGAAGTAATAATTTTTGGACTATGCACCAACGCTGCCAAAATGAATGAGACTACCACTGCCCAGAAAGGGCACTTCTTTGCCTTATAAGTTGATCAAAAAGCAGTCACAAGATCAAGGAGAAGTCCGGCGATTGTTCTGCGCTAATAAGCTACAGAGTAAATAAGTCCTATCGGGTGACACCTCAATGTGCAAGGAGCTCCACCGGGACTCTCGCCTCCTGATTCTGTTACTCGGATAAGTCAATTGAAAATAGAAGAAACCGTGCCTAAGAATTAGCGTCATGGTATCATCTCAGTATCAAATTATATTCTTCATTTTTTGATGTCAAGTTGCAACCAGTCAAAAATTTCGTCTCTGTTATTTTTCAGAGTGCTGACTTTTATTTACAGCGATAATATTTATGTGCGGTTTGTAGTGTTTCTGTCCCTTGTGTGATGGGAGATCTTGCCTGGGTTTGCATGGGTGTATGCCCTGACCTGAGCAGCAGCACATTCATCAGTTTCCTATTCACTTGGTGTAGGTGAAATTCTTGCAAGCCTTTTCCTTGAACCGAATGAAAACATGTTTTCTTTCCTTTCCTGCTCTTTGCTTAAACTATCGAGTCGTTTCAAACTGATTTTGTTTCCTTCTTTATTGATAGATTTTATGCCTCTGTTCTCTTTCAATTTACGAATTGTTTCCACGTCGTCTTCTGTCATTACGCCAGTTTTAAGCAATTCCACTTCTATTTCGTCACGAGGATTGTAGCAGATAAGCAAACACGAAAGTACTAGCAGCATTGCTGATAAGAAACAAACAAATTGTATTGCAACCTTAGTCGGAGCTGCCCATTCATGCATCACCCGCAATATCCCTACACGACATCGATGGTAAGGGCAACTGAAGTGAGAATGTTGTCCATCACCATTGCACAAATCCTCACTTGGACAACATGCCATTAAAACTTGAGAATCCTCAGTACTCCCAACAGCTGCATCGCACGATGTATCACAAGTTTTCTTATCTCTCTCAGACAAAGCACAATACTCAAGGCTCATTGTTCTTGGACATATCTTTTTCACATGTGTTAAAAACCACGAGTTTTCAGGATTGTCTGAACAGATGCTGTCGAAGTACGCGTTGTCAAAATACTTGCTAATTCGTTTTTCAAAAGCGTCATATTCTGGATATGAATTGTGATCTGCAATCACAAGTGCCATACTCCGCTCCCGCTTGTTCAACCACTCGTACTGAGATATGCTGAAAACGAGGACTGTCAATAGAAGTGCTTGATGTAAGCAAAGCATTCTTCTTCCTGAGCAGCAACCCGTCCTTAATGTTTGCCGAATCGCCCCACAACATCCAAAACATGTGCATAGAAATACTGAAGATGATAGTGCAAGCACCATAAAAGCCATCTCTTGAGCAATGGGAAACGACAAGGCAACTACTTTTCCAGTGGCAATCAATGCCGATGCCACAATGAAGGAAAAGCTCACGACGACCAACACGAGCTCGCCACAACAGAAGACCAATTTAATGCTAGCATTAAGACGTGACATAGTTCGGTCGAAGTAATCACTTAAATAATGGTACACACAAGGAAAATCCTGTTTTGTAGCTATGTATTCATTGAAGAAAGACAGAGGAACAGCAGCACAACTTTTAAGCACTGATAGTAATGGATAAAAGAAGTTTCAAATTTGAAATTTCCTAAAAATTTTGTTTTCGTAAGCGAAAGTCGTCTTCAAACAATATCGAAATTACTCATTCATTGAAAAGCTCACAAGACTTCGGCTCAAGAGCCATATTCATCGACATGATTCAAAGTGAACCTGATTTTCTCTCGCGCGTGGAAACGAACCGTTTCCAGCCATCGCCATCTAACGAAGCTAGGCTCCTTGAGAAAAAGGTACGATTGACCTCAAATTTAAGTCCAAAGTAGATCACTTATGTACTCCATCTAACTTTGACAACATGCCCACAAAAAACTTAGAAAGCATACTGGAATCAAATAATCCAGCTCCAGCTAGTACTTCCACATAATTCCACTACCTCGCAGCTGGAAAAAGAGCAGCATTCAAACAGAAACACAGATTTATTGAAGATTCCAAGATTCAGGCTCACCCAACAGTTTATGCAAGATGCAGTCAACCGTGCGTCGGCGAATGAAGTTGGGATGCCCTTGCCATCATCCCCTACATCAAAAATCTCGTCACCTGCTCACAAACCCAAGGCGGTACAATCTTCTGCCGCTTTCACAGTATCACACCTTCATCATCGCGAAAGCAACACTGTAATTTTGCCCCAAGACATGCAAAGTCAATGTCAAACTTCTATTGTGTATGACGTAATTATTCGCTCAGCAGGGGAAGTAAAACTGGGAGGAGTGCTCTCAGAAGATACTTCGTTACGAAGGAATTCAGTTCAAAAACAATCTGCGATCTGCGTTTCCTACCAGGGGGGTGTGCTCTTCGTAGTCAACAACATTCCTATTACAAGTGTCAAAGAAAATCATTTGGTGACTCAAGATGATGTGTATCGTTGGATAGTAAACGGAGCAATCAGTGACGAGGAAACTATTACCCTGCCCACGAATAAAGTTGAAAACATAAAGGAGACTCTTCACCAATTGGAAAAAGAAATAAAAAATTTGCCAACGGCAAAATTGTATAACGAACAAGGAAGAGCAATCGTTGGTGATGCAAAAGAAGCTGCGCGGGAGTCCAAATTCAATTTTTTGACAGAGGAGAGGAAAAGGTTGAATCTTCGACTGGAAAAGGCAGAACAGTCGCTAGGACAAGCTGTCGAAAGCCATTTCAAAAAGTGTCAGTTGTTGATCACGCCACGTCCTCAAAAAGTTCAAGGTACACGACAACCGAATGCCGAAGAAAATGGATCATCATGGAACATCGTGGTAACGGGGAGGAAGAAAGAATACTACACAGATCTTATTTCAAGAAAAAAGAATTGGAGGACAACCCCGCTGTACGCTACTGGATGCAAGGACACGAAGGGGAAACAAACACCAAAGAAGACATCACCAATTTTGAACTCTACAGTGACAGACAAAGCAGAGCATTTGGTAGATACAGGATATGTACGCATTGAAAAAGTACCCGAAGGATTCGGTGTTTTGGAGACTTACCATGAGAGCAATGCATTCAATTCAGACAATGATATGGCATTTGGTGACGAATCGGAACAAATACAATGTGAACATTACTTGTACCACGGGAGTTTCAAAGATGGGAGTTTGTCTGGATCGGGAACTGAATACACCGAACAAGGAATCTACAAAGGAGTGTTTTCAATGAATGAGCCATCTGGCCACGGCACGATGAAATACAACGATGGTATTGTAATTACCGGAGACTTTTCACTATCCACGACCAGAGAAGATGCCAGTTGTATTGATAATAACGGGGAAAACGAATCAAGTCTTGGCTCCAATCGATATCAACGTGGACTTCCTCACGGATTGGTGCACATTGATTTTCCTGATGGTGCCACTTATGATGGAGAAATGCAACATGGGAAAATAACAGGGAAAGGAGTGTACAAACAGGGTGCGAAAAGGTAAGAAAAGCAATTCAAAAAACAAGTTTGAAAAGATATTCTATAACTCACTAGATAACGCAACTTGAAACAGTAAAATGTCCAAAAAAAAGAAAAGCAACGTAAACCATTTTGAAATTGAAGGGAACTTTTTCAATGGTCGACATGTTGATGAGATTGAAAATCAGGCAAATTCCAACTTATTGAAATCATTCATGTTTGAAGATCAAAGGTTGTGGATCAGTTGATAGACTTGTGTGGCAATTCCTCTTTTGCTACAAGAACATAGTTCAAACATTCAAATTGTGCCCCAATTTTATGCCGTTGACAAGGATGAAATTTCGTAATAGTCGTTTCTCGATTTGACTAGTGTTTGTTTTTCTTTGGAATCCTCATTGCATGTTCCAATTGAAAATAGAAACTCATTCTGCTAGTATTCATCGTTGCTATTCATCAAAAATGTAGCTGTTCTCAAAAGATCCACATCATAAGGGACAATGATGGCAAACTTCAAATTTTCTCCCACAGCACTAAGTTTCAAACCATTGTTAGAGCTCACAACTTCCTCATCCGGTATTAATATACCACTATCTAGCATTTTAGTTTTCATCTTTTTCCCTTTTACCAGAACACTGCTGCCTCCAACTGTTTTTGATTGGATCCACATAGCAGCTTGAATTACTTCCTTGCTAGAAAAACATGTCCATCCAATCCCTCCTCCTCCTTTAGCATTGCCTACAGCCCCAGAATGAATCAAATCAGCTGAAGCCAGAGTCATATCAATTCTTTCTTCTTCTGGAATCCCTTTCCAGCCCTTTGTATTAAGGATCGCCCATTGTCCTTTGGAGACAATATCCATTGCAGGCAATGGATTGGGCAGTATGGGTTGCAGTGGAGAAGAAGGGGAAGTTCTTAAAGAGAGGATTTTCCCTGTCGTATTTGATGATGAGCTGGTAAATGTGGCCCCTATATCTTCGTCGTCACCGGTGTCGTTGTTGTCACAAAATAATAATTCAGGTGAGTTTGGCATTCTTTGGTCATTCTGCAAAAGTTGATGCGAATCGAAAGAATTGGACCGTAAGATGAATCTTGTAAATGGAGGGTTGACGATTTGTTGTTGCTTCTGCTGACTTGGTATTTGAAACTGATCTGGCTGTCGTTGACGTTCCTCGAACGACCATAACTCCAACACAGACCGAGGAGAAAGTGCTGTTCCACGAAGATCAAGCCATACCTCGAACGGATCGTCCCCATTGACATTTTCGAGTTCCTTGGTTTGAATATTCTCGGTCAAAGTTCCAGCAGAAAATCTATTACCTCGAGAGCGAAGTCTAGCTGCTGGTGACAATGATGAGATGATGTTGTGATTCTTGCCAAACGAACAGGACGAGTCCCTTGGAGAAGACGTTGGTATCATGAACAGGCATTGCCTTAGCATACTGCCGTTGCATTTGACATTACTTTCATTTGCGAGAATTGTAGTGGTGAAACCATGAACGCAGAAGATTAAGAATTGCACCCCAACAATTAGGAAGGCCATTGCTGTGGGCGATGCGGCGGCCATTGTAAGTTGTAAGTTGTGAGAAGTTGTGTATTGTTTTTTTAATAAGGCTGTCAATAAGCTACCTCGAAGTCAGAAGTGGGAAATGGCGAATTCGTTCGT
>JALLOT010003732.1:0-10935 GCA_036939595.1 Thalassiosira livingstoniorum | reverse complement strand
CATCAATGAAAAGGTCTTGAAGAGAAGAATCTGATTTGGATAATCAGATTTTTCTCTTCAAGACCTTTTTATTGATGTGTGACACACTGAGGGTGTCTCCATGGCATCATGGTCTAAACAGCAGTTAAAAATGTCGCCACTGCCATGAAATCCATACAAATTATGATTTCATAATTGGCAAAGCCGCTGTTGACACTTTTGAAGCAACGGACATAATTGGCTGTTTCCGATATACAATGCGCTTGGTTTGCTCAGAAAAATCCAACAACTTAACCTTATAGGACACCATGCTGGAGAGATGGCAGAAGCAGATGACAATTGGCAATGGTGTTGTACTTGGCCAAAACCAGACTGATTGTTGTTGTTAAAAGCATAGAAACAATAGAGGGTTGATGATGTCAAAGGCAATGTGCAGAAATTTTATCTGTTTGGCCATTAAGGCTGTTTTTTTCCATTGCAGCTTTCACCATGGTGGAAAAGTATGCCAAGCATCTCCATTGTTGGAGGTGCATCGGTTGTCACCATAGCTGGAAGAATAAGTAGGACTTAGGAGTAGATAGTATTAAAAATATGCCTTTTTATTTTGGACAAGAAAAACTTTAAATACAACTTTTCACGTAAGACAGAGGCAGTATCATAGCTTATCATGACCATTATTATCATGGTATGGTACTACCATACGTCCTACATCTATCAATAAAAATTTGAAAATTTATTTGATTTCATTTAACCCCATCGGCACACAGGAACAAATTTCGAGTTGATGAAAAGAATTGTTTCAAGAAGCATTCCATGAGAGTTGCACGCAGTATGTAGTACAAACTACTTATTTACCTACATTTCGTTCATGCATTCTTAACTTAGGACTCCAAATCTTTCTGGACTCTTTCCCATAATTTGTCAAAAATCCAGAAATTTGAGTCTGTTCCCAGGTATTTCTCCAAATCCATCAAAGTGTATCTCGATTTTCTATGATTTTCGACCGTTTTTTATTCTTGCGGAGTGGATTTCCATTGATTTCTGTCCCGTTGGTAAGGTTGCCGTAGGTTGCCGTGCATCCTCGCTCGTTGGAGGGAACAATTGTGTGAAATTGCGGCGATAAATGCACGCAGTCGCAATGTGCAATGCCTCAAGATAGAGCCATTGAGCTTGAATTGTCAACGACCATGGCGATAGATGGCGATACGCCATCATTCCATGATTGGTTCATGCACAAACAATAAGGCCAAAAAGGCAAGTGGGCAATAACTTCAGTTCGCCAATTCACTGCAATAAAGATTGGCAGTGGGAAGTGAATGAGAAGTGAGCCCAAGTCTGCCCAAGTCCAGCTGAACACAGTAGTAAAAGCAGTAAACACGCATGACCAGATCACCAGATTTCTATGGAAAACATAATTGCAACAACTTGACCACGCCCATGGATTATTCGCATTCCTAAATACTTGTTCTTCCATCATCTACCACCTCCAACCTCCAACCTCCAACCCTCTTGCATCTCACGCAATGTCCGCTGCTCCACCTCGGACGACGAGTACGTCACCATCATCACCAAAATCAAAGTCGCGAACTTCACGAACATTGATCAAGTCAAGGCAGTCGAGAATGGCGCCGTCACTCCTCACGACCGGCTGCCTCTCATTGGCAGCATTGTCCCTCCACTCGTTGAATCCATCGTCCAACACCCACACCATGGCCTCCGCCAAACTCGCCGATCGAAGCCGAGTCGAAACCGCACGTAAAACCGCAAGTAAAGTGTCCTCCACGGCGCAACGACGCCATCGCATTTTGAGCACGAGGGATTCAGCGGAGAAGGTGCAGGCGAGGTATTCGAAAGTGCAGTTAGACGCGACAACTGGATCCACGGGATCCACAGGAATTACTGGATCCACTGACTTGTATGCAGCTGAGGAGAATGAGTCACGACAACTTTCCGAAGATGGACTCAGTAGCAGTAGCAGCAGTAGTAATTTCAGTTCCAGAGGGATACGCGGTGCCAAACAATCCATCGAAAACGAAAAAATCACCTCCACCACCTCCACCAACGACTCCCCCTCCGCCCCCTTCAACCCCTCCAACCCAACCGACGTCACCCTCCTAACCCCCACCCAATTCCACCGCCACCTCTCCTCCCAACTCACCGGCTGCTGCACCACCTACATCAACTACTCCGCCTCCCAAATGTGCGCCCTCTACGACCAAGACTGCGAAACCGGCGAACAACCCTCCCACGACTCCGGGGACGAAGACTGCTCCCAGGCGGGATTGTCCTTCATCGGCGTGAGTTTTTCGGTGAATACGGCGTTGGGGAATCCGTATTCGTATCAGTTGTGCGATCAGTATCCGATGGAGAATTTGATTGATCGGAATTATGATTATGTGATGAGTATGGATGAGGATGGGTGGTTGGTTGGGGGGGGGTATAAGAGTTTTGATTATTCGGGGAAGATGCCGTGAGTTTTAGTTTGTTGTTAGTTGTTGTTTGTGTTGCTGCTGGTGATTTTTTTAGAAATGTTTTCCGTCATTTTGAATTTATTATTCTATTGAAATTTCATTTTAATTTTATTTTCCATGGACTCAAATTCTATTTGCCATTTCTATTTCCCTAACCAATGATCCCCCCACAGGTACATCGACTCGTCTCACACCGAACTCCTCAGAATTGGCTCCGTCGACCCCGAGTACGGCGGCACCACCATCGAACAAGTCTACTCCGCAATGGACTCCCTCTCCTTCCCCCCCTTCGCCATCTTCCCCGAATACGTCAAAGGCGGCGGCGGCGGCCACTCCGGCGACGGCAACGACAAAGGCGTCCCCTCCGGAGATGTCACCCTCATCGTCAGCGTCGTCGACACCTACGAAGACAACGGAAGCTACTCCAGCTACGAAGAATTCCTCGACGATTTGTTCGATGCCATGGATGCCGTCGGGGGAGGACCCTGCATGGACGACCACGATACCGATCCTCACGTCAGTATGTCGAGGGGGGTCAAATTCAAGAGTTCCTACCATCAGCAACAGTACTTTTACAAGGTCAATCTCGAAGTGGCCGTGTGGCAGGCCATGTATCCCAAGGGAGTGGTCATTGGTTCCAATGGCTATGCGAGTTTTCCCCCCAATTCGGGGAGTAGGAACAAAATGCACATTGGGTACGGCAATTTGTATTTTTTCTTTGATCGTGCCAACATCACCAAGGCATTCACGCCCAATCGGGATTTGACCTCGACGGAGAGTTATTATGCGACGATTTATTCGGGGGGGAAGGCGGAGAGTTTTTATGAGAGTACGAATGAGATTGGGTTTGATTACAATAAGGGGTCGGGTTCGAAGGACAATAATAATCAAGAGTATTATGAGCACAATCCCTATGGGTGGAATGCCAATATGGCCAAGCATGATATGACGGATGGGTGGGATTTGCCCCCCAATTGCAATCAGGAGGGGGAAACGTTCTTTGGGATTCCGCTTTCGAAAAAGAGTGATTCGAAATTGTTGAGTACGACGAGTTTTCAGGAGCAGTTTGATTTCGAATATTTGTTGGATCGGAACTTTACTTACATGGCGAAGTTTGGGACGAATCATGGTTGGTTGGTGGGGGAAGAGTTGGGGAATGGTGCGGGGAGTATTGTGGATAAGGATACCGCTCATATTCCTATTTTTTATACGGGGACGACCAATCCTGACATGGTACGTCAAAAAAGGATGCACCTCTTATTTTCATCAGTTTGAATCATTGCTGAAATCTCAATCATTTTTTATTGTGTTTCTTTCCATCTTTCAGGGAGGAATGGCCCTCGAAAATCTCATCAAAATCGGCAAAAAACTCGACTTCGGAACCCTCTACATCAAACCCGCCTTCGTCTTCCAAGACGACGACGGCTCCATCAAACTCCAATTCGAAGCCGATGCCAATTCCGCCCTCGGATACCTCTACTCCAACCTCTGCAAAATGATTGGCATATCCTGGAATTACGAAACTCCCTACAATGAACTCGGCATGTATACCAATTGTGCCATGCATGCGGCGGGAGATCGGGCCAAGTATGGGTGTGGACCGGACAATGCCAATAGTGGCGGGTTTTGTCCGCAAATGACCTTGGCGTACAGGGTGGGATTTCAGAGTGAGGAGCACGCAGCGGCGTATTTGGATAGGTGCAATAATTATGTGGATTATTGGAGGAGTTTGTATCCGAGTGGTGTGGCGGTGGGGACTTCCAACTTTTGTCCCGATGGAGGGTGTTTGGCATTGTTTTTGAATCGGTATGATGTGTTTTATGTGTTTAAACCGGGTCTTGGTGGGAGTTGGGTGGAGTTCATGGGGGGAACGGTGGCTCCAACAATTTCCCCCGCGCCAACGTACGATGGGGGGTGTGACAACCCTCACAACATGCATTTGGACAAGTGTTTTCGAAAGAAGCACGCCCGAAAAGCCTCGTCTGTGGCATGGGACTCACTCGGAGCTGTGGGACAGCTTTCCATCTTCCTCCTGGCCTTCATGGCGTCGACTCTCACCATCTCCATCTTTCTCGCTCGGGCCAAACGTCGTCGCAAAGATGGAGAGTCCTACCTCGGCTTCCTCGTTCGTGACATGCAAGGAAGGAAAAAGAAGAGGAAGAAGCTCCGCAAGCGGGCCGGACGGGGGACATTGGACGAAGACCTCCTCAGTGGAGATGAAGATGAACAATTCCGAAGTGTGCCCGCTCGTCCTGGCAAATCGGAACGATCACGATCCTCGAAAAAGAGCAAGTCCGACAAGTCGGTTCGTTCCAAGTCTTCCAAGAAGTCGTCGTCTTCCAAAAAGAGGAAAGAGGGAGAGGATGACGAGTCGAGAAAGTCATCAAGGTCTCGATCAAGGTCGAGGTCGAGAAGCAAGTCTCGATCCAAATCGAGGTCCAAGTCCAAGAGTGCGAAGGACAAGTCCTCCAAGAATTCGAATAATGATGATGATGCGAGCAGGAATAGGAGGCAGTTGGTTTAGATCATTTCGATTGGTTTGATTCCAATGACTAAGATTCCACAAGTCCGACGTGGGGAAAATGCGCAAGGAAGGGGAAATTGGCAGTTGGATGGAGAGAATGTGTAGTGTTCTGGAATGTTGGAGCTACAAGTGTATGGTGTGTTTGGCACCATGTGTCCCGATCTATATTTGTGTTTACTTTAATATAGACTTTGGTGCAAAGTTTTAGTTAGACTTGACTTCGTGTACTCAGATCCTTCACGGTTGCTTTTTTGTGGAAGTTGGTAGAGTGGGTGTCTTGTTGCGGGGATGGACGGTGAATCCTACTCTACACGGAAATGGAGGTTCGGGACGGGAATAATGATACTTGTTCCGATGACAGATTGCTTCCCGAGGAGGAGCAGCCAGTTTTATGTCAATGGACGTGATCACATAATTCATATAAATGTCATTCTTGTGAAACTTTTCAAAGGCTGCAATCACCAGAGATTCATTTTTGGTTAGTAAGGAGACAAAAGAAAACGAGGTATTTGGAACAGATTGGAGCAAATCTAGTAGTCTTTTCAATTCTCAACAGTGCTTGTCGCTTTGGAAAATATTGTAGTGCATCTGTTTTATTCACCTGCTCTTTTGCTCATTTCTTTGAAATTCGACGAGCTGCTTCAAAGTTTCAGATTTGGTGGCTTTCTTCTTGCTTGCAGAAGTGAAAAAAGCTCTTCTTCTGCATTAATAAAGTGCGACAAAAATTCTTCATTCATCAGTGGAGTTGCATGGGATGCAACATTTTACTATGAAAACCCTTGATTTCCTTGGGTTTCTTTTTTCTGAAATGATTGCTTTCATCTGACTTCGGCCAACCCCTCGATGTTGTCTTACTTTCTTCATTGCTTTGAATTTTGCATGAAATAACAAAATGACATGATGAAAAAAAGGAACTTAGAGGTATCAAGTTAATGCTGCTTCAATGTTCATTTTTAATGCAAGATTTTTTGAAATGTGACACACCACAATGCAGAGGGTTTATTTTGCTACTTCTGATGTTGTATCACCAACGGTCCTGGTAGTTAATGTTTTGAAGAGGTAGCTGGGGGCTACCTACATAGCACCCACCTAACTCTTACTTACTACCAAAGCACCCCTTGTATTATACATTTTCCATGTGGAGCAGTAACCTCCACATAAAGAACTTCCTAGTTGGACAATCAGTAAGAATTGTGTCAATCCATGGCCATGGCTGACTTCAAGAGTCCTAAATAAATCTGTTCATTTTGCTAACAGCAGCACCCCAATAGGAATAGTTTAGTAGCATCACCATCTAATAATGTGTAATCCTAACAATTGTCAGGGCTTGCTTTGTTGGATATTACCTCCCTTGAAGCATCCAAAGGACACCCATATTCATCCTCAGCTCCACCAGGTGTTTGGAGATGCAGTTTATTCAAGACACCAATGAAATCCACTTCTATGGTGACAAGGAATTGGATTGGGCAGGTGACATTACCGCAGACAAAATGACACTGCTTATTCAAGGCCAAACGATACAACCCACTCTGACTAGCATGGGAGCAATGCTAGTGTTTTCAACAACCAAACCCATTCCATAAAAAAATAATGGGATGTGTGCAGCTCCAAACATCAACATTTACTTAACTTCCACCAAACTGTATGTGATGTACTCAAAGAGGGCCTTGACAAGATATACTATACCATCACAGTGTTTACGCTATTGATACAGATATGTTTGGAACACAAACACCCTGCCAAATAATTTCAATGCTCAAACAAAAATATGGGAATACCACTTGAAGACAAGATTATCTCCAAAGTTATGAAGCTGTACAAAGGCTTGGACTTTTCCTGCAAGCTAGGAAAAACTCATTGCACCTTTGGGTAGCAATGACTACATTAATTTGGGGCAATAAAAGTACAACACTAATGCTAAGTAAGTTGGGACAAAAAAGTCTATTTTTGTTTGCTCAGCAAAACAGACTTTTTAAAGCTATTTAAAAAGCTATTTTGGGAGATTTTAAAATGTGAGTTTGAAACCCTTGTTTAAAATGTGAGTTATTTCCCAAAAAAAGACAGCATTAGCAGTCTTCTCTGGGAGGGTGGGTGGGTGGGTGCTTTTAAACTTTGTTCAATGTTGATTTCTAAAACTGCAGAGGCGGCAATTTGGTTTGTTGATGCCAAGAAAAAGAAACAATGAGCTTAATCAGCTCAAGTCTGAAGAATTGTTTTGAATACCTACATCCTTTTGTCTCAGGGGATGCACCAGGAATTTGCATTTGCCTTTTGTGCATAGGAATAGTATAATCCAATGAATATTTCCATGGTTCAACTACTGATTGCCATTAGCAATCTGTCAAACTTTATTTGAAAGACAACTGATCTCCCTGTAGGATCTGTACCTAAGTATGGGCACACAGAGAGTGTGCAGCCTTAGCGTCAAACTCAATCTGTCATCTCACAACAGCTGCTGACAATTTTCCTACAAGCTAGGAAAAACTCATTGTGCCTATGGTTAGCAACAACAACATTGTTTTGGGGCAATGAAAGTACAACACACTAATGCTACATAAGTTGGGAAAAAGTCTATTTTTGTTTGCTCAGAAAAATTGACTTTTTAAACCTATTTACAAATAATATTTTTGGAAATTTTAAAATGTGAGTTTAAAACTTCAAAAAAAGACAGCACTAGCAGTCTGCACATTACAAGCACAATTTTGACTTTTTCCGCAACACAGAAAAAGGCACAAAGTGCACTCTTGTACTTTTACACACTACAATGTATGTGGTTGCAAAATTAAGCAAAGAAAACAAAGAAAAAAGAAATGACAGAGAAAGAAAAAGAAGAAGGAAAACAGGAAGGAAAATAAAGAAAAGGAAAATGAGAAATGACTGTTGCTAATGAGAAAGAAATTAAGCATGAAAGGTAACAAATAACAAAGGCATTGGAGAAAATGCCCTGTTATCTGTGCATGGTTAACAGAGGCAAACAAAGATAGAAGTATGGTGACATGTGTTTGCATTCATCATGGTAAAACAACATAGGAAAATATCTGGATCCAAAAACATAATTATCTTGTTTCTCAAAAAAGATCCAAACCATGTGTTTTATGCCTAGAAAAGATAGCAATTGCCATGTGGAAACCCACAGGAGTGACAATGAATACAGTCAGATCAGAAATACAAGCATACGAGGACTGCTACCACCTGAAGAGAGCAGTGATTCAGGCAGCAACGTGCAAGCTCACAATTCAACCATATCTTGTGAGCAGAGTAATAATCATGAATTCTGTCCAATCAAAGATGGAATTCTTCAATTCATCTTTCAATGTCAATGCACTGCACACCAACAAATTCTTGAGTCAAACCAAAACAGTGACAACAACCCTAAAGAACCTGGAGTGCTTCATCCCATTCTCCAATCAAGACTGGATGCCAATAATTTGATCCAGAGCATAAGCAGTGAGCCGGCAGACTTCCAAACTGAAAGGTTTGATGACATCAACACTCATAATGGGCCTTGCAAGCCCTTGATTATGGACATTATTGTCAACAAAGCTTTTACCCATGGTCCCAA
This sequence comes from Thalassiosira livingstoniorum, assembly GCA_036939595.1. Lineage (NCBI taxonomy): Eukaryota > Bacillariophyta > Thalassiosirophyceae > Thalassiosirales > Thalassiosiraceae > Thalassiosira > Thalassiosira livingstoniorum. The sequence continues at coordinate 2,399 of JALLOT010003732.1, read as the reverse complement.
TGATATCCCAACAGTCAATAGAATAAGAGCAATCCTTGGGAGGAAAAAAATCCCTTCTTCCAACAATGAGTACATCCAAGTGGCAATGTGAGGATGTGCTGCCCTTCCAGCAGGGCCTTGGATTTTCCAGAGAGCTTGTGATTGTGAAAAAGGCTTTGCTACATACGCTTGAGACAACCAAGTGGCAAGTGATTTGCATATTGTCACAAGGGCCAGTGACAGGTTTATGCTTGGAAGATCAATTGATTTTGTGCCATGTAACAAAGGTATTTCTGTTGCACAGTCTGAGATTTTCCAAACAGAGTGGGTTTTTTATGCTGATGATGCTTGGGAAACCCAATGCTTCCATCAATGTTGTGTGAACCAAATGCTTCCTCCTCAATAAAGGAGTGAGAGAATGTCCAGGCCCCCCATCATTTCATGGTTTGGTTTTGGTCATTCTTCATCAAAAGTCCTCTGACTTGTCATCACATGGTACTTGTTGCAAAAGGTTATAATGATCCCTCTGTCCATGAAAGATTCACAATTACAAAAGTGGAGGGGTCACAGCCCCCTAATAAAATTCCTGGTCATTTGAGTATTGGTTATGGAGATGATGAACCCATGAGGGATTCAATGATGGAATCAGAGGAAGAAAATGACACTGATTTACTTGACAACAACAAAGAATCCAACATAGAAAGCAAAGAAGAGTACCAAGTTGCCCAATTCAACTATATTGTAATTGCTAATCCAGATAATAGAGTGGATACCAATAGTCCTCTATTTGTTGAGGTTCATCTTCTCACTGCACATGAATGTGAAATAGAAGTTGAATGTGAAAGAGCAATACAAGAGTGCTGTGAAACTCACTCTGAAAATGGAGAGTAGGCTGGGATTTGAGATGACAGCAATACTTGCAGGGCATATCCTGGACACAGACTGGGCCCCCCTCCTGTCAGTATTTGTCATCTCACTGAAAGTGAACATGAAATGGCCATTCACCTTGAAAGAGCTAGATAAATTTGTGCCAATGTTGATGGATAATGGGGAAAAATTGAGATGGAAGCAAAGCTTGCAAGACTGTTATTGCTAGGAGGTCCTTTTATGGTCCTTCTGGCATTCTGGATTTTGATGCCAATGAAGAAGCTGCCTGAATGGGAACAGGTGTGGAAAAATCAATTGTTTCCATTCCTCACAATTGTCATGATAGTAACAACAACAACATTTGTAGCAGTGTGCCCTGGCCTCCTGATGGGAGTGCAAATGATGTGAGACAAAAATTGCACAGCTCAGAAACCATGCTTGTTCTGGAGCCATGGTGAGTCAAGCCATGGGCAATGGATATGGAGTTGGTTTTGCCAGTTCTGTTGAATACAGTTGATACTGTTGGCACCCTACCAATAATCTCAATGGTGTGGAGGGAGAGGACCTCGTGGACCCATTTTGAACCATGGCAGGGAGGAAGATGGCCAATGTTAGAGGAATGCAGGAGGACAAATTGTGGAAGGGGAGGAGGAAGAAGAGGAAGAGGAAGAAGAGGAACAGAACAAGGAGTGGACCAAAGAGGGGTCTAACACTGCCAGTATCGTGGAATGGTGCCTCCATTGCTGTGATGGGTATTACTGTGAGAAATCATGTCAACCCCTCCATGCTCTGGTTGTGGAAGAAGTAGAAACATACCATGCCCAAGGTGAACATTTGTATTGGGACAATTCAGATGTTCAAGCCAAATTAGATGAGATGCATGATAGTGATGAGAATGATTCCTCCACCAAATGTTGAGGTGGGAATGGGGGGGGGAAAGACATGGGCAATGATTTCTATGAAAGTGAGAGTTATAGCATAAATTAGTTCATGGTTGGTTTCAAATTTTAATTGATCTCATTATAATACCACTACTTTACTCAAATTCTCATAATTTCCAATAGAAGAGTCCCAAGTCACTGACTCAACCTCATTCTTCTGGATATTTGCAAACATTTTCCAGCTTGCAAACCCAAGTTGATGCAATCACCATGCTCCTGTGCATTGGTATCCATGTTCCAAAGATAAAGGCAGAAGATCACTCATCCATTGTAAATAATTTCAAATAAATTCACCATCCTTGTGATCATTGTCAAGAAACATGGCTGCCAAGAAACAAAGCAAATGCACAGAGAATTTCTGAATCTCAGCTGAAAAATATGCAATCTTGGGTCCAGTGAGATATTAATGCACCATGACTGTTCTTGAACACTCCTAAAGGCAACAATTTTGACTGGCCCAATTTATTTGCTCTGCAAACAATGGGCCAGCCAGCCAATACAGGACAGAGTTGCAGTCAAGTCATATCTCAGAGGAAGGCAATCTTTTTGCCATTACAATGATTCTTATAGATCCTTCAACAAATGATCACCTTCCAAAGGTGCTTCTTTTGA
>JALLOT010003731.1:0-10938 GCA_036939595.1 Thalassiosira livingstoniorum | reverse complement strand
AGAAAATAAGTGGATCTACGAATTGTTTTGCAGACATTGTTTTCAGATTCGAGACAAACCACAAAAATTGGCGCTACGCCAAATTAGCTACTCTCAATCCATTGGGACTTATGACTAGAACGGAACCTCAGCAAAAAATTCAATTCGCACTGGATCATCATATCTAGCACATTGCTGAAAAATAATTTATTGGTAAGAAGTGAAATGGGTTATTTCAACATTGAAATATTCTACAGTGATTGAGCCAACGATCCTTTGGAAATATTTTACAAACACAAATAATGATCCCTTTTTGAATGCAAGGAAGTAAGGTAACAACAGTGTCCACATTCAATATCCATAATTTACTCCTGAGTTATCTTACTGCATGTTTTCGTTTAGGGACAAAGAACATTTGTTTTGTTTGTAGTGAACTTAATCTTCTACAATAATCGTTTTAAGAAAGAAATCGGATGTTAAGTATCATCAATCATGTCTTTTTTGTCCTAAATCGGTCACCAACTAACTACCTATCCAGATATCCTAGCACGAATTCCACTGCCCTCCATGTGTTTCTTAACATCCAAAATTTCTACCTCTTTTCTGTGGAACATTCCTGCTGCAAGTGCTGCTTGCACACTTGTTTCCGAAAATACGTCTGAAAAATGGCTTTCTTTTCCCGCCCCACTGCTGGCAATAACTGGGATGGTTACTGCACCAGAGACCGCTTTCATCAGCGGATGATCAAAGCCTCCACATTGTCCGTCCATATCAATGCAATTCAACATGATTTCACCAGCACCCAATGCTTCACAAGCCCGAGCAACAGACACTGCACAAATGTCTCGAGCTTCTCGTCCACCCTTAACAGTGCATTGATACCAGCAATAACGTTCTCCATTAGGACCAGCCTCAGATTCCTCAAGTGGGACTACGGTATGCTTGGAATCAGCAGAATCTGGAGAAGAAACATAGACACGTTTGGGATCGATGGAAATAACGACTGCTTGGACTCCATATACTTGGGAGATTGTTTCGATGGATGTTGTGCCAGTTTTGGTGCCTCCAGATGATATGTATTCCTCAGCTGCATGGACTGCATCCGATCCTATGCTCACCTGTATTCGTGAGTAATATTGAAGTCCGATATGAGAAGACAAAAGTCAATTTGTTTCTTTCTCGAAAAATAACAGGAATAAAAAAGTTGATATTCATTGCGCACCTTATCTGCACCAGCCCTGAAGTATCTAGAAGCAACCTCTAGTGCTGAGTAAGTCTTTCCACTCCCCTCATCTTTGTAACTTCTAATGCCACCTCCTACAGTGAGTGGAACAAAAATAGATTTACTCGCCTCCTCCAAAACTTGTAGCATAGGCATATCATCAATGACCCCAGTCCTAAAACTGGTAATATTGAGAAATGCAATTTCATCTGCTCCCTCTTCATAGTAACGTGCTGCCAGTTGAACAGGTTTTCCTAGATTTCGCACACCACCTCGCCCAGAAACAACACCCTCTTTTGAATTTTCACGCACATCGTATTGGTCCCCTTTAGTTACCACCAAATCACCCGAATCATTGGACCGCACATCCAGGGCAACAACTACACGTTTCACAAGTTGAGTGTGCTGGTTAGGGTCCACAGGGAGTGCAGTTGTTTGGGAGAGAGTACCGTCTTCAACTGACTGCACAGGCCAATAATATCAAATTGAAGCAAGAAATACAAAAACATGTCCGATGCCAAGAAAAAATCGATGAAAAGGTAATTGAGGGCGAAAATAAAAGAGCAACAATGTTGAACCAAGTCATGGGAGTTATTCAAAAACGCTATGATTAAAGAGAAGCCACACTAACCTCCAAAAATCCCTTCACGAAATTTAAACCAGTTTTGCCACTTTTCTCTGGATGAAATTGAGTTGCGACCACACAGCCCTTCTGCACACTGCTAATGAATTCTTGTCCTTCGTAAGTTGTCCTTGTCAACACCCAATCTTTGTTTTCTTCTGTCAATGGAGCATAATAGGAATGGACAAAGTAAACTTCTTCCCCTTTCCCATCTTTTTCGTGTAGATATTTGAATGCAGGAGAAGACTGGTGACGTATGGCACCATTCCATCCGATGTGGGGAACCGATCGTTGAGATTCATCAAATTTAATGACTTTTCCCGGTATGACACCCAACCCAGGCAAACTGCTTCCGCCATTGTTGGTGCTGCTACTATCACTTCCGTGACCATTACCAATTTCTTCACTAGACTCAAACAAAGTCTGCATTCCCAAACAAATCCCCAAATACGGCTTCTTCCCATCTTTCAAATACTCTTTCAATGCTTCGTCATATCCCTCCTTTTTCAAAACATCCATCGCCGAATGATAAGATCCCACGCCTGGGAAAATGATGACTTCTGCTTCGGATATTTGAGATGGCGAAGAAATGTCCACGATTGAATATCCTGCCGAAGTGATGGCATTACGGACAGAGCGGACATTGCCGGCGCCGTAGTCGAGGAGAGATACGACCAGTTTCTTTGTCATTGTTTGTTGTTTGGCTTTTGTTTTTCCTCTTTCTATTGCAGTGGGGGGTTTCTGGTTGATTGTGAGAGTGACGTGCTTAGTGCAGGCAGTACGAAAAAATTGTAGTCTATTGTAGTGCGTGTATTAATTTCCTTGATTGGTTAGGATTGGTTACTACCATCAAGGCTACCATTGATGGAAACCGGACAGACCGTTTTGTTTTTTCGAGAAAATTGGGATAAAAGATTTTTGATGACCGATGGCCAATTCCAATTCCCATCATGGTTTCGCCATTGCAAAAAATAATATTTCCATTTTTGGTACAATATTGGAGCCATCCCAAAATTAAAAAATGGCTCTACACATCCACACAAACATATACCCCTACTTTGTGTATATGTGTGAATAGAGTGGCCTTAACAGGGGTTGAAACGGGGTTGGGGCTGGGTCGAAGTTAAGAATTGAACCCAACTGATAAAAAGACATGCTTGCGTCAAGAACCCAAACAATGCTTGTGGTCTTAACGTTTTGGGTTGGGGTTGACATGGGTTGGGGTTGAGTTTCGCTTTTTGTTTTCGACATGCATGAATCGAATGCGCTACTGCGTGCATGCTTTAAATAGAAAAGATTGCAGATTTCAGGAAGAACTTTCTTAGAATAATCAATACTAATTCCTATTCATAGTTTGAAAATTATCGCCAATTACGTATTCTTCAAGAACAAAGAACACGGACGAAAGGCGCATACTCCGACTCAACCTGACTCAATCCCAACGAAAACCTGGGACAACAATTTGGTTGCTTCATAGATATACCAAATCCTATGCTCATACGATTGGGTTGGGTTTGGGTTCATTTTGTGAGAACCCAACCCAAACCCAACCCCAAAGCTGGTTTAATTTCCACGAATCCAAGTTCTGATAGAAGCCGACACATCAGAAAACGTCACCAACCCAAAGTTTCCCCGGGGCTTAGACTCCTACGCTTGAAGCAGCGGTGAACTTACTTCTCCGGGGTAAAAATCATCACCAACTTCAACCCAACCCCAACCCCATTTCAACCCCTGTTAAGGCCACTCTAATATGTTTGTGTAATAACCCGACCCAAAATATGTGTCCACAAGTCATATCACATCTCCACAAATGACACTAAAGACGCTGTAAGATTTATTGCTGATGGGAACTCAAAAGGAGAATTTCAAAAAACATGCATAGATCTCTAAAGTATTTTCACTTAAGGGCAATTTTTGCGAGGTAAACTGAGACATATGTTTGTGTATTTGTGGGTTGGAGTCTATGTGGATTTGCTCCAAGGGGGTTGACCCTCTGAACAAATACACATAGACTCCACCCATAAAATGACGTGTTTTTGCAAAATCTCGCTCGGATGTGGGAATGTGTGGATGTGTATATTTGGGATGGCTCCATTGTATGGGACTAAGTACCATCACATTGTAGCACATAACTTTGTAAGTAAATGGAGTTTTCCCATGCTACAATACTTACTATGAGTATTTGTTTCAATAGAAAGCTGAGATGAATACCTTTCAGACTCACAAAAAAATAAAAAAATTGAAAAATTAAAATCTTTGTTCAATTAGGAGTGTACATTTCATAATCCCAAGCCATATTGGTAAAAATCTTCTTGTTTGACAAACCTGGTATACAGGGTTTCACAAGGGTTACACAGATGTTGCTTTACAGAAAAATGCCACAGGTTTTGAGCAATTCTGAGCTCAAAAATGGATTCTACACATCTCAAAATCCCCAGGGTAATTTTCATGGGGGTTGTAACCCAAGAACTGACTGAGTTATGATGCTTTAGAGACACAATGAGATGACATCAAAATGGTGACTAGCTTTCGTGACACCCTCTGTTTTGTCGTGTTTTTCACACAACAATCAACGCAATGACAAATGTGAGTGCACTACCCTCTAGCCAAAAGGCATGAGGGAAATATGGAAGTGGTCACTTCCGCCAAAATGATGGCTGTGGCAAGCAATCTACTTTGCCCTCATACCATTGCCGACAATGGCAATCTGATGCCGCCAAAAATGTGGTCTACAGTGTATAATGTCAACAGATGGCAACAAAAAAACATTAGAAAATTACCACACCTTCCTCATGGTGTGGTTAATGTTTGTTGTTGCCACCTTTGTCAAAGGCACCCAGGAAGAGGCATCCTGAGGCCCAATTCAACAGAGGCAAAGTGCAAAAAATGGTAAAAAATTAGGTGATGTTGCATACGGTTTGGTGATTCTTGTCACCTAAGCAGGCAGAAACATTAGAGACCCCCCCCAGTTACACAACAACCAACTAGTAATGTTAAAGAGGTTTGGGTGCAAAATCGACAACACCAAAGGTTGGTGCATCAATTTTCACTCCCAATCCGACCGTCATCGTTGATGGCATCAACAATGGTATGTCAAAATTTAGTTTGTCTGGCTCTTGGGAGGCAAACCAATTGCCATTAGTGTTGTTGATGCAATGGCACAGTTATTTTGTTTCATTTGTGTCTAACAAATGACGTAAAAGGTTGTCTACAATGATGCTGTTGACAATGGCATCAAAATTTTGCAATGCTGTTGTCAACATGATTGCGGCCTTTACCCAACAATCCACCAATAGAGATGGGTCCAAAGAGACCCACACCCACCACATACAACAATAGAACAAGGGAGGATGTTATCATTGATTAATTACAGTTAGTTTCTATGTTCCAACTAGGTTTAGTATATAATTTATTCAAAAAATGGAATTTTTTACCATGGTGGTTACTAAAATTAGTGTATCTTGATCAAAATTGGTCCTTTTTAGACGTTTGGAACACAAAATTGAAGCTGAGATTTAAACAAAAAACATGGTGACCTCAGCTGTTTGATTTGGAGATGTTATTGCCTTCATAAACCTTAGTACTTTTTAGACAGTGAAAGCCAGTATAATGGCATTTCTGTCATCAAACAAGGAGATATAGTGTATGGTTCCATGCTGTTCCATACTTATTTTTGGAGATTTTTTAATTATTTTTGAATTGCCAAACGAAATCCATTTTTTTTGTAAGCAATTTGTGTCAAATAACTTTCATGTAAATATAATCAATATTTTTGTCTCCAAAATTGTCATGAGCGTTAATAAAAATTTTGGATGTGAATCATTCATGGATGATAATCTATGCAAATGACACCACCTGGACAAAAAAAGACATACAACAAGAGCCAGAAACGATCAAGCAGTACAACCAATCATACCAATGTATGTGTACTAGGTGCCAAAACTGCACACCATCCAAAGAACTCTCTTGCCACCACAAAATCAAAAGATGGAGAAAAGATCACAGCCCCTTTAAAACAACCTGTGGCAAAGAAGGACGGGTTCACAGCTGCTGCATCTGCAAAGTCAGCCAAGGCCTACACATCAATAGCTTGAGCAACTAGATCATCAAAGAAGGGATCAAAAAAAGGATTGATAACAAAAGTAGCCATGACAACTGAAGGGAACCAGAATCTTAAAAAAAAGAAGCAAGTCAAGCAAGGGATGCAGCAGAAGGAGAAGGGGGGAGAAAGGAAGACACCGGTGGAGGAGGATGGTTTTGCAACCAAATGATTGATTTGTCATGGTGAATGCATCACCCTTGTGGAAAATTTCTTTATCGCAACACTTGCTATGTTGTGGACAATTTTCAATCTGGGAAAGAATATTTCCCCCCCCCCAACATTTGTCCTTACATGGAAGCCAACAATGTAGCCATGCATGTTCTAGCCCTCCTTTGCGCAATTGATCCAAAGAAGACGAATGAGGAGATGTTGAAACTCATTGCTTGCAATTTGATCAATGATCATGTCACACAATAAAACAAGAAGTTGGAGAACTTTACCACTGCCATGGCTGCAGAAAATGTAAATGTGTGCAATGACAAGCACCTCACAAGGTCAGAAATTGACCAAGAAGCCAATGGCTACAGATGGCATTGTGGATTTACCAATAAACCACAACAGATGGAGAAGGCAATTACCAAAGCAAGGAAACAGGCACAGGAAGTTAGGGTAGATTGCAAGAGTGACAAGCTGAGGACTCAGTGGTTGGGGCTTGTGCCAAACAAGGAATATCCCACTGAGGGCCCAACAGATGATGAGAGTGAGAGTTGTTTCAGCAGGAGGGAGGGAGGGAAATCTGGTCATGAGTGGGGGGAAGGAAAATGCATTGCCCCTTTGCCAACCTTATGCAGCAAATATTGACAAGTTGGAGGGGGTGTCAGAGAGAATTCATGCAGAGGGAGAGGAGGACAAGTAACAAGAGGGGGAGGACATCTTGGAAGAGGACATTCCAGAGGCCATCATTGTTGAAGACGGTGCAGAGGATGAAGCAGCCATGGAAGGAGAAGCAGATGATCCAGATGATGAGGAAGATGAGGTGGTAGAGATTTCTGATCCTTTTTGAGGATGGCAATCCTTACACCAAAATAACACAAGGAAAGAGATCACCAAAAACAAAAAATTGCAAGGAGGAACAGATCCAGCTGCTCCATAGTTTTTTGGAGACTTGGTGCACCTACAACAAATGCTACTGTGCAACACAGGGGTGGAAGCCGAGTAAGAGGAAGAAGTGTTTTTGTCTTTCTGTCCTCAAGGACTACAGTGTGCACCACATGGTGATCTTGGGTTGCATTTGCTACGCCAACAAATCTCACAATGATTGTTATGAGTACTTGGAGACTTGCTACCAGTAATCCAATGTTGAAGCATCTGGGACAGACACTGAATTGCTACTGTCATTCATTCACAAGGGTCAGCAGGAGGTTGTGCATCCAAATTGAATGCCAATCATGTCTGCATTGATGCTTTCACAATTGTCCACGGATATTGTTGCTCTGCCTTGCAGGAGAAGTGGGAAACAGGAAGCATCCAGAGATGTAGAAAATTTTGGATTTGTTGCACAAACATTTTGGGAATCTGAAGAGAGAATGCAATGTTCCAGCAACAAGGTTCATCCATGAGGTTACTGGTTTGGTGATGCTCTGCAATACCAATGACAAAACACTGTACCTACCTGCAGGAATGTCAATACAACATACATACATCTGTTGGGTCTTTGGGCACAGATATACTGCTGTTGCTGGACCAAATGATACAATCCAACTGAAAATTGTCCATGTCAATTGACCAACAAGACCAAGAAGCATGTTGTTGTCTACCCAAATGGCAATTACCTTCCAGTCTACAAGTGGTCAAATTATTACCTTTTTTGGACACTGAACTACCCTCATCTAAAGGTGAATTTAGTGGCAAAGGACATATGCGGACACTGCTATTGCTTCTTTAATGTGCATTTATATGCTCACAGATCCAAGTCCTTCTTTTTTCCATCAACAGGCTCAAAGTTTGAAGGAGAATGACATGGAATTTTTGCCTCTGTCCAAACTATTACAGAGCCATCAGCAAAATGAGAGCCAGCAGCCACAGTATCTGGTGACTCAAGATCTATTGATGCAACCAACAACACCAGACTTGGAAGCAACAAGAAACTGCTACATCCCGTCAATTCCAGTGTGGCAAGTACCAAAATTCTCACCAATAAAAACAGCAGCATAGCAGCCAATTCTCAAGACACCCAGCCCAATTCCATGACAGAGGAGAAAAAGCCGTAGACTTGCTCAACTACAAAAACCGTAAACCGACAACCAAAGCCCAGTCAAGGCAATGGTAACAACAGCAAAAAGAACACATCTTCTGATACAGGTTCAAAACAACAAAAAAGGAGGAAGGGGCTTGTGATGTAGGTTGTTATGATCTGTATGAGGAGGTGGATATAGACAACACAGAATTCAATGAGGAATCTGTCGCAAAGGATTGGGAGGAGGACAGCAGTGCAGATGGAGATGTTGATCCAAACGATGCCGCTTTTGATCCTGAAACTGAAGCAAGGGAGCAAATGATTATTGTGGGTGCTCAACATGTTTGGTGTGCACGACTGCAAAGGAAACTGATGGTGCTTAAGATTGCATTAGCAATTAAGTCAGCTAAGGATCCAAATGCAAAATAGGTCATCACTTTAGTCATACATTACTGTCACAATCTACAATTGCCTTGGCATGGTGCTTTGAAACCAGGTGAAGTGTATTATTATTCTCACAAAATGTTTATTGCCTTGGTATCATCAATGTTGCTGATCTAACTGTAACAAACACAAAGACTGGCAATCCTGGCACTAAGTTGCCTGCTTTTGTTTACTGAGGGGGTGATGCTAAGAAGCTGGAAAATAATGTATCATCTTGTCTTATTAAATACATCATTAATGTAACTGGGTTTGCAAATCAGGAAGGAGCTAAGTTGAATGTTTTTCATAACTGTCCTGGTCAGAACAAAAATGATACTGTTCTGCATTTTCCTGCTTATCTTGTGGAGTCTGGATTGTTTGACAAGGTTAATTTAACTTTTTTGGCTGCTGGTCATACCAAGAACATTACAGGCAAATTATTCAACAATTGTAAACAAACTTACAGAAAGCAACAAGTGTAGAGTATTGGGATGTTATTACACATGCTTGAGTCAACATATGTTCAAACTCATGCTCATGTCAATGGACTGATGAGGGATTAGAATTCTTTTCTCAGTCCTTTTTCCTAAAATAAATGGCATTGAAAAAATCATATATTCTCTTGCTAAAAAAATGATGTGACAAAGACTTCAGTGATCATGAGTGTGAAAGAATTTGAGAGTTATGATGCAATGTGCATTAGGCAAGAGATTGTTAAAAGAAAATATTATGGCTCTGATAGATTCACTGACAAAGAAGCAGCAGTTAAGGGCAGGAGAACTTTGATGAAAAGAATGAAGCCTAAACCAATTAAATTCCCCAACCTGACTGCATATAAAAAATTAAATTTCTCCATACAGAGAGACATTATTCTTGAAAAATTTTGGAGTCAAATGTGCCCTGAGCCTAAAAAGGCAGAGTATGCTAAATATGCTAAGGATCAAGAGACAAAGCAAAATACCAAGAGGAAAAGGGATGAAATTATTTCTAGTTTCAATAAGGCTAAAACCTCAATTCTAGCATAATTTCCATACTCAAGAAATGTTTTTTTTTCAGACTTAACACAGTAAAAACACAATTAATTAGGAGTGCTGACTAGATATTTGACACTACATGCCTACCACTTATTTTTAGGGTGAAAAATGAGTTGGGTTGCTTCATAATTGTACTTATGTTTGAAATGAAAAGTATACATATCATTTTTGGATTGCAATTTTGGTGCTGTTCTCTAGCTGTTAATTTGAAACTTAAATATTTTTACGAATTTGGGGGTTTATGTTGAAATCATCAGATTCTGGTGCCCTACCTAGATTGAAGGATCACAAAGCCCACCGGATTTTACTCACAATTATCATGTGGGAGTTAGTACTTTCAAATTGCATCATTATGTGCAAAAAGATAAATTCACAATTATGGTTACTTGTGCTGTTTTGTAATAAAATACTCTTATGATGGTCTGAATGGGTTTTCAGATTTATCTAAAAGAATATTTGGGACTTTTATAATATGATGATGTTTCAAATGCCTTGGATATTTTCTATTTTTATTGTTTGAGTCCATTTACAATTTAAGTAAAATAAAATTAAGACATCAATGACTATATCATACTCAAATTTGAAATCATTCATCTAGAGACAAAATTACAAACTGAGAGATTGGCAAAAAATAAATAGAGAGTTTCCCAAAAAATACTTATGGACCATACATTGCCATTGATAAAAAAGGATATTCTTCAAAAAAGATTTTGAAGAAACCATAAGTTTTTCAAATAACCAATACAGCACAGCTATTTTTTCTAGCACAATAACATGGAAAAACAAGGTGTATGACTTCTCATACTATCACCTATGTGTGGAAGTATAAGTGGATGGGGTGCACTGGCAGAGTGTTGGAGGCTTTCTGAGTTTGGTGCATGTGATAGGCAATGAGTAAGCCTTTAAGTCTAGATTTCTTCAGTCAAATATTTGGCAATTGTAAACAATACAAGTATACCTAATAATATTAAGCCTTAATCACATTGACATCACAGATCATTTGCCTCAAAAATCCAATATATATCAGAATCCCACAAATGCCACACATGTTATTTTTCAGGGTACAAGGCTCCTAAAACATCCCTAAGGTGCCTCTAATCCAGACAAAAGTTACATTGTTGGCTGAGCTACTGCTTCTGTGACCACCTACTACAAATGAATGATATTAGAATGTTGTGCTAGTCATTACAATGCAACATATCAATCCAATACCAACTCAATTTGCAATCACTTGTTTTTGATTTTAAATTTTAGAAAAAATTCCAAAAAAAGATTTTTTGTCATCATGAATTAGACAAAAAAATGATAATGAAATTGAAGGAAATATGTCCTTCTGAGCTATACTACTATTAGTAAAAACTAATATTGTTTACAATTGCC
>JALLOT010003730.1:0-10935 GCA_036939595.1 Thalassiosira livingstoniorum | reverse complement strand
ATTTTATGGCTACTTGGTACTATTACACCACTTGTGTGATGGTCCTCCTCAAACCTGTAAATAGGAGGTTGGCCAGACCATATATCCATGTTTGGGTTGGTACTTACTTATGGTTTTGCACATGAGCTGCTATTTGGATGGAGTCTTGTCTCACCAACTGGGGACTGGTAAGTCCCACAGTATCAGCAAACATTACAAATGATTTGTAAGAAAAGGACAGCTACAAAATTTCCCCTTTTCTTAAATGCTGATATTGATATCAACACAAAAACTAAGATGGGAAATATTTTTGGATCAAGTGAGCTCTATAATTAATTTTTTGATTGATTAACCTCTCAGAATCTTTTCAACACAATAAATAATATTTCTTTCCCCCTTTTCTCAATGGTTACGCAAATATAGAAAAGCTTGTAAGAATTACTGATCACCATTGATCAGTTACATTATTTTCAACTTCTTAACCACCATAATCAATTATACTGATACTTTGAGAATATACAGTGGAATAATTGTTTCAGCAAACAACATGTTGGACTAAAGATTAAAATTGGTCATGCATACATTGGGAAATAAAATGAAGTGAAATTAAATTACTTATGTTCCTACATCAACACTGTCATTTGCAACCAATTTTAGTGTTTTTCTATAACTCCGGAGTGTAACCTTTTTCCATTCTCCAAAACCTTTCTATATCAATTTTCTAATCAATTGCTGCAAAGGCTTTACCATCAGAAAAAAGTGGTGTGAATGTGTCATACAAGAACAAAATTCAACAGTCCCTTCACAATTACAGACAACCACTACACAGGTTCAATAACCCAAGTTCTCAGGTTCTTGTTTGTAATTCATTCCCGTAAAAATATTATATTTGTCATGATCACAATTTTTGTAGACTCTGTAACTTGATCAATGAGTCATTACAAATAAATGAAAAAAGTGTATTCAGCATGGAACAAGATGTAGAGACATCAAACATCAACACAAACCAATACACAATGCAAATCATTTCTTTCTAAATGGTTCAGAAGTACATACTTAACAGCTTTTGTTGTTATTTTAATTTAAATACAATGAAGTCTCTTCTTCCTGACCTAAATTCACACCATGTAATTGAGCTCCTCTAAGTTCCACATAATGCTATCAGCTATGTTCAAACTATTGCCTTGTGGATATAGATAGTAATCTATCAACAACATGAGTACCTAACTGATTTCATTGGCTTTTACCGCTAATCATGGGACACACTTGATGATTGCAAAAATATAAATAGATGACATTGGTACATTTGGTAAAAATGTTAAGTACTGTACATCATGGAGTGAAGTAAACATGATTGGTCTATGTCCTACAAACCTGCTGAGAGACACTGCTATTTCAAGCAAAGATTGGGATTTGAATTCTCATCCCATGAAATAGAGTCAAATATCATACCCTCTTCTTTTTGCAAAAAAGGATAGAATAAAATATGACAAAAAATCTTATTCATGGAAATTATCCTTTGATATTGGTTCAAAATGAATAATTATCACAAAAAATCTTGGCTTTATAGTAAGATGTAATAGATCAAATCTGGGCAGAAAAAGGGGTAAGCCACTCATATGACAAAATAAAGTACATAGAATCAAACAAATTAAATAACAAATATGCAATAATCAAAAACACATGAATAATTTGATAATTGTATTACCTGTATCTGTCCCAAGCCTTCTCAACTAAGGTCCTTATGTCATCTAAATCAATCATTATTATTTCCCCTCACAATATCAATACAGCCACAATTTGTGCAAATAGTGATTTATCAAAAGGAACAACAATTGTGCTAAAAAACAAAGAATTAAAGATTGAATTTTTCATTTCACAGTTGGAATTTTATATTCAATGCCATCATTCTTGTGTTACTGACTTGTCGATCCCTGTCCTTATTCACTGAAGTCTTTTGTAATCTGAAATATGAGCAGTAACATACAATTCATTCATCTGTAACCTATGGATTAGATAATTTTTTTAGCGTTGCATTTTTGGGTCATTGTTCCAGCCTGCACCAAAAGACATAGGTTGGATCCATCTCACTTTTATTTCACTTTTTCTATTTTGTGCTACTGATGTTGATTTTCCTTTATTTCCATTTCAGATATCCCAGCAAAAATAGAAATGTGCCTCAGACCCCATGATCATGTTCAGGAGTTTGTCAACAATAAATGCTAGTTTTGATGTTTCAGAAGTATTATAATACTCTACTAACATCCACATTTTGCAATTGTTTTACATGTGATATTCTAAAGATAGATTGCTTCTGCAGATAGAAATCAACATTGTTTAGTTTCTTAATTGTCTTGCTCTTTACATCTTCAGCAGGGTGTTGTATGCCAATTAGCTGTGCTCTTCCAAATAAGCAGCATAAAAATTGATTTTTTTACTGTGATGCTCAAATATTTATAGAGTAAAGCAATGAAAAAAGAAGTTGAAAAGGACATTAGTAATGTAAGTACTCTGATATCAGTGCATAGTGTTGGACATTCATCTAGATATGTAGGTGGTACCTATTGAGCATTAATAGACCTTTACTTATCTATTTTGGCCCATGCCAAATTTCAGTGGGTGTATTTGTTCTGTCAGCGTAGACTTCATATGATTGACTCCAATGTACATTGCTACGCATCCTTTGCATATTTGAAACATCAATCAGTATCAAATAT
Source organism: Thalassiosira livingstoniorum (assembly GCA_036939595.1). Classification (NCBI taxonomy): domain Eukaryota; phylum Bacillariophyta; class Thalassiosirophyceae; order Thalassiosirales; family Thalassiosiraceae; genus Thalassiosira; species Thalassiosira livingstoniorum. The sequence goes on along the minus strand of JALLOT010003730.1, from coordinate 8,239 downwards.
TTGACAATTCAATCTGATTCCTGTGTCTTGTAGACACTAGTATGTTTCTACATTTCTCATTTCTGCATCAATCAATCAATTTGATTAGAGATTTATTTCATAATTCTAGAAAGTCAGTTTTTGCAAAGTGATTCCTTGTGTAGACTACTGTGTTATAGCTCAGAATTCCATTCACAATGGCCGTTTTCATTGTTCCTGTATCACTGACCTTCTATAGGTTATGAGTTACCACTCCTCTCTGTGCTCTGAGTTGTGGTAGTCTCCCCTATCACTGTGTATTTTCATTTTGTTGAACTGCCAATTTCTGTGCAGTCATTGTATGTGTATTTGTCAATCCCACGTCATTGGTCCATAGAATCCCATTGTGACATTTTGAAAGTTTCTGTCTGGTTTCCCAGTCATAGAACACAGACCTAAGCAGGCCTTGAAGTCCGTCATTGTGATGCAGTCAAGTGGCTTGCTATTACGTTGTACTCTGATGAGCATTGCAGTGCAATCAGGGTGTCTGACATCTCAACCACCATCTCACTGTACTCTGTCAAATTTTGTTTGTTACTGGCAGTTTTGTTTGTGGTCTGATGGTTGTTAGTAGATCCATCAAGTAGTACTCTCAGTATGTCATCTTCCATCACTTCTAAATGTTATCAGGATTCACGTCCTGTGTCCACTCAAGATGAAGATTTAAGCTTACTTGGCACACCTTCACCTTGAGATCAATTGCATCACCCTGAGGCTCAAAATCAAATTTGAAGATTGACAATGCCACCAACAACTCTGGCTTGTCCTGGACTGCAACTGGAGAGAATGCAAATGATGGGGGACATGGCGTGCCAAGGCCATCACCAATGCTTCCAGCTTTCAAGCTCGATGAGGAGTCCAACAATGAATAGGCATTTGATCATGGCTTGTTCAATTCAAACCAGTTGCACATGTCAAGAGTATTGAAGAAATTGAAGGCATCAAAGGCGTCGAAAGTGTCAAAGGCGTTGAAAGGGAAATGCCTTCATCCAGTTGGCTCTCATGGGAAGAAGTCAAAGCCACTGAAGAAGTCTTCATCCTCTCAAAAACGCCATCATGGCCATTGTCGTCATCGTCACCCTCAACTTCATTTTCAATATTTGTCCAGCTCCAGTAGATTGAGTTCAAGCAGTCTCAGTAGTTTTTTCACCCCCTCCAGTGACAGCAATTTTGAGGAAGAGAACCCCTTTTGTTTGGCTCTTCAATCCACACCGGCGGAAGCCGTCAGAGAGATTGGAGATGGAAGTCAAAGAACTTACAGAAGGCAAGGCTTGTTGTTACAAAACCTCTCAAGCTCAAGTTTGTGGATCCTTCAATTGATCCAACCAAGCTTTTGAATGATTTCTCAGCACCTGTTGACAAGACATTTGATTATCAAAAGGCATGCCATGGACTTCAGAAGTGCCTAATTGAATATGACATGGTGTCCATCTTCTGGGTCCCTGACACCCTTGATTACAACGAATAAAATCTGTCTCCCATTGCCAATATTTCTCAAGAATTGTACCAATTTCTCCTCACTAATTGGAGGGATCTTTCAATGGAAGTGGTCGTGAAGTTCCAACAAGCTCTGACATTTTGTGCTTCAAAGCTTGATATTTTGGCCAATCAGTAGGCTCAAGATTTGATTACAGGGTCGTGCAATGCCTCTCCTCTTGCAATGGTGAACAAAGATTTGTTTCAGCTTGATGACAATAAAGCAATTGGTGGTCTGATTACATTTTTCTGTGTTGTGACAAGAAAAGTCTCCGTCTATCAACAATCAATTGACTTCCTTTGGACTTACATCACAAAATTTGACATTCAAACCACCAATGGCAAGGATTTAAGCCTTGCAAACCTTCCCATTTGTTCAGTCTGTTTGTATCTTGCCAAAGACATTCTTACAAATGCTATTTCATGTCTTTTGAAAGGGTTTGGAAATGGTGAGAGCCCGGAATACAAACAGCTTTGCGCCACCCAGAATTCTATGTTTAACATTAGTTCATATAGAATGTCTGTCAGGGATGTGTCTTTATCCAAGCAAATCAATGGGCTATGCACCGATCTTGAACGCCTGTACAAGACCAAACTCTCGGCTTGCACTTGGCATGGAGTTGAGAGAGAAGGCAGGAGTGATTTCTTGGCCAATTCACCAAAGTCACCATCTAAACCACAGCCAAAACAAGGGGATAGTCATTGTGCTGGAGGTGACGCTTCTAGATGTGGTAATGGCAAACCAAGAAAGTTCAATGGCAAATGCAACCACTGTGGTATTTGGGGTCATAAAGCTGCTGATTGCCATAAGAAAAGATTTGATGCTTTGACAAAATTAGCTTCTGAAAATGCTGCTAAGACAGCTAAAGCCAAAGACGTGAGATTTCTTCAACATGTCTTAACTCTCTCTTGTGATTCCAATGATGAGAAAGCTGATGAGTGCAATGACCAACAGGAGCAATAATTGGTGTATTCAGACGATGGTAAGGGTGATGAGGAGGATACAACCCCATTTCTCCAGACGGTGCAGCTAGCAATTCAGATTCGGACTTCAGATACTATGCCCAGACAGCTTGGTTGATGCACAGACTAGGAAACTATTAGGTAGTGGGCATGGTCTTGGTCCCCATGAGCACCTATTTTCTTCCTTCATAAAAATGTTCTAAGTTCTTCATTTCTATCCGATCTTCTTCATATTTCTTCTACTTCCTTCCATTGATGCTACATCAGATTCTGTTAGAGACCCTATTCCACCTTTTATAGTGACTATTTTAGCCGTCATTTGTTGTTTCATCTTCATCTTCATCGGTCAGATCCAATGGCAGTCAATAACAGCACTCTAGTTGTGTGCTGTTGATTCTTCTGACAACCACACAGCCTTGCCTCCACCAGCTTCAGACGCATACTCTCTTCTCACTCTATTTCTCCTCCATGCTAAAGTTTTACGCATATGCTTGAGTTGGTGGTTAAGACTTCCTTGGTTCTGCAATGATCATTGTTTTGTCATTCTTCTTTGTCATAGCTCCCTTGTCTGGTATCCATTCCTTTTTCAATCAATGTTATCTCTTCCATACTTACCAACTCATGCACCTTCACAAGCTACAAGATCTCTCAGTCAATTTCTTTCTCATTTTCATTCCCATGGTGGTCATGAGATGTTGCTGTCTCCCTTGGTGACTTGATGCTATTGTTAGCCTTTGATGTGCCTGCGAAGGCATGTAGATGTCATCTTTTTAGTGGGACTGAAAAAAAAACAAATTAAAATGCACGAAAGTGACTTACAGACAGCATTTTGATGGGATTTTGACACTTACGGAAGAGGTTTTTTATGTATTTTCCTATTTAATGTATGGTAGTATGAATACTCAATACGCATTAGGAGCATACAGAATTTCCATTTTAATGCTCCGTATCCTGTGCATAAGTATTAGTAATTTGAATGTTACTAACACTTATGTAAGTAGTATGGAGTGTATTTTTGACAAAAAAGAACGGAGCATGTTATGGGCTCCTTTTTGTATACCCTGCACAGTAATTAAGCACTGAAATGTGTAGCATTCTTGCATACAACCACCCTGTCCTGGTTATGCCATTTACTTAAGTTCAAATAGGCTAGAACTATACAGCACATTTTCAAAACTTGTCAATCCATAAACCAGTTGATAGTGGTCACATCTGTTAGAATACAGGCTGATACAGGGCTGACCACTCAGCCACTAATCAGTTAGTGGCTGAGTGGTCAGCCCTGGGTCAGCCCTGTATTCTAACATTGTCTGTGTTGGCTTTTCATGTCTCTTCTTAATTATTATCAATATGAATGTCACAGAAAGATTGACATAATCCCCCATATTGAACTTAGTTTTCTATTTTCTTGAGTTCATGAAGCCCCACAACATCAAAACACTCAAAACATGCCTTGTCACTGACAATAGTCATGGTGTTGGTCAACAGTACTTGATCAAGTCAAAAGCCATAAAGCCTTATCATTTGTTTATCATTGCTCAAATATTTTCATACACAATAATTAAAGAAAGAACTTTTTTAGTTTAGGGGGATTACAATGTCACAAAAGGATTCTGTTACATTTTTTTGTGCCTGTTTGTGATACTAAAAAATATCAACATATCTACTTTATTAGGTATATATGTAATGTAATGACATTACGGATTTGATTTGAAAGGATGTAAGTAACACACACACATTATTTTTTCTTATTTTACAAGTCCAATCACATTAATGAGTGTAACTTGATAAAACCATTTAAAATGACTTGTCACTTTTTGTCTTGTATGAAATGGATTAAAATTGCATGAAGCATCAACTTAGAAATGTGCTACCAAGAATCCTCAATATTTACCCAATAAAATTAGAAATGAATATATTACAATTTTATTTAAAGTATCATGATTATTAATCTCACTCAGAAAGTTTGAAGCAATTCATATCTTTCAAATATCTAGTTGTTATGCACTATAAATATTTTGATATGAATGGCTCACATACATTGAATTAAGTCATTGAAAGTACATTCAAATGCATAGTATGAAGAAGTTATTTTTATTATTCCTGTTAAACTGATGTAAAAAGACAAAGTATTCAAAGAATAAGATTTCATGACATAAGGCTTTTTGTGTTGTGGTGATTTCCTTTGACTTTGAGAAAAATATTTGTTTACATTTGATTTCATTAAGATAGTTAAAATACAACATACAAATAATATAAGAGTGGATGGGGTCATCCTAGGAAAGCTCAGTCAACAAAAACCATGTCTTTATTATCCCCTTATTGCTTAGGCAGTTGAAAACCATGTTTGGCATTCTATGGGCTGTTAGAACTCATGAAAATTGAAAGATAAGTTTGAGAGGGAGTATTTTGCTCATTTTTGTTACAATGATATTGTCGATTGTTATGAGAGGAAGAAAGAGACATAGAAAGCTGCCATCAGCTATAACCATGGTTTCACAGAATCGCAAACTTGGAGTGGTGTACAAGTTTTGGTTCTAGTCTGTTTGAACTTGAGAGATTTGCATAACCAGGTTGGGGTGGCTGCATGCTATACTTCTGCATATTTTCAGTTCTTCATTTCTGTGATGATTGGGCAGTGAGAATGACAGTGGAAGTTTCCATCTTTTACCATGACAACACAACTTATTTGAGATTTGGACTATTGTGACTCTCACTAGAAAAATCATGTCTAAAAAGTTACACAATCACCTCAAGTATACATACTGATTTTGAAATTAATAATGAAATATTTCATACAATTACCTGACAAAATATTTTTTTGATAGATTCTCAAAACTTTTTTGATTGAAATGGCAATAATTTGCACTTTTTGAGATCAGCACCCTTTGAGCAAGATTTTTATAATGGAATGATTACTTTTCAACAAATTCAATAAGCAAAGGATGAAAAAATTAGATCCAAAACTGAAGCATTGTATATGATTGATCCTTAAGTAAAACATACCACAAGGCAAAAAATAGTCAGTTTCCAAAAATCATAGAGAGATGTGCATGTACTACTAATTTTGGGTCAAAAAAGCTTAATGGTCACACCCTCCCAAAGGAATGAGATCCTCTATAGAAAGAAGGCAAGAGACTTGTCAGGAATCAACAGTGACAACATCAACTGGTTTTTATTATTCCACAAACCACCAAATTTGAAGAAAGATAGGGAGTATTGGGGTAAAAAAGCAATTATAAAGGGCTTGGACATTAGCAGTAGTAAAAAGAAAAAAATCAAGACCATGACATTTTGCAACTGCACACTGGACTTGAAACATCCCAGAGAGACAACCCATCCCCCTAGAAAAAACAAAGGGAGCAGGAACAGCACTGGAATCTCTGTTGGTGTGAAAGAGAAGTTGTTTGGATGACGAAGGTCATGGTGAGTGATGCAGCATCAAGTCCATTGGATCTCTAGTAAGGGATAATTCAACCCGAGAGATGTGCATGTGCTGGTAAAATTGGGTTAGGCTGTTTTAAGTCAATTTCAAGTCAGGATACACACAAGCAGTCCAAGGACAACAATACAACTGTCTAAGTTTGTGTATGAGAGACAATTTGTGTTCACCACCCTGATCTCTATTGCCCATGTAGTTGCCTAAAAAAATGTTTGATATTCATTATTTTACTACACCAGTTTTCACTTGCTTTTACACAATTGCATAATCAAAAATAGGATGTTTGGAAAAAACCATGAATTAGCATCAGTAAAAAAATGAGAGGAGTGTACAGATAGATACTACTACAGATAGATACTACCTAACTATCAACTGCTCTTTTGTTTTTTGAGTATTTTTAGTGATGTAAGTACAGTACAATACATACTGCAGCAACCACCAATTTCCATCCACCAATTAAAAACCATAACCATGTTCATTTTATGTCACTAGTTTCCAAAATTCAACTTTTGTACTTTCTAAAATTTAATAGGGTTTATAAACCATTGATATTGTCAATTGGCAAGGTCTATGTAATTATAGAATATTTGTGGAAATTCCTTCATACTTCTGAATATTTTTATCAAATAATAATGATTATATCTTAATCATTGATAATACCAATGCATTGTATTAAGTTAAGATTAAATATGGGCAAAATTATTTTGGTAGGGTGATTGGTTGGCATTTAATTACAAACCATATATCCTCAGAAACTACAAGACCAGAGATTCAAAATATGTGAATTTGATCTTATTGGCAAGTGTTCAAATTTTCGTTGCATGTGTTGGTTTATTGATGCATTTCATGGTCATGTGGGGTTGGACATTGTTGATGAATGGCCATCACTGACATTGTTGTTGTCAGTGGACATTGGCAATGATGGTATTTGTTGTCATCCACATGGACAAATGAAAGTTGTATTTGATGTCCAATCTTATTGCTTTTGAAAGCAGATGAGATTTGTTCTTTCTTCTACAGCGGTCAAGCTTTTATATTTTTTTAGTGGTGCTAGAGAGACCTTTGTGCAGCTACAAAAGCCAAACATATTCCCATATTTGAACATCGCTGTCAAAGCTAAATAAACTCAAGTCAATTTGAGATTGTGGTCCCTCTTTGGAACCAAATCAAGAGATGATATTGCTACTGCATTTCCAATGCAAGAATTTTTTCATTTGTTTTGAGATTTTAATGCAAAAGAGCAAAGCAGTCTGAGGCCCCTGACCAAAAGAGGCCTCTCTTGGGCCAACGGGAAATGAGCGGAGCAGTTCGGGCCCGCACCATGCTCGGATACGCAAAAAGACAAAGTTGATTTGTTTCAAAATAGTGGTGTCTGTCTTATGTTTCAGCACCCGCCTTTCATTTTTCGCCATCGCACAAAAGTGACAAGTGGGAGAGTCCAATACGATCATTCAATACCCGTGATCTGTTGAACTTTTGAACCAGATCATGGAAAACAAAGAAAAGACGAGAAGTATTCGGATTGCTTCATGGTGGCTTCCTTCTGGACGAATCGCAATGCACTTTTATTTGCCTTTTCATTTATTTGGCATGAAATCGATGACGAGACCTGCCATCACTTGTGGATGGAACAAAAGAGAAATCGCGAATTGTTCGAGAGAAAGATGAAGAATAACTTAGGATAAATGACTGTGGCCAATCCTACACGAGTGTGCAACGCCCAGACAAGCCGTATTGGAAAACGAAAAGAGGAGAAGAAATTACATCGCTATCAAAAGTTGGCCTCTAGTATGTTTCTCCGAGCTGCACGAGGTTGGGTGCAATACGCATTCTAAAATCATAGAAAAATAATTTTGGAAACAAATTTAATACACAATTATCTACTACTTCATGCGCCAAACAAGTCACCGGCACAGCTACAATGGAGTGAGGACGACTCTGCTTGCCGAAGCCTGTTAACCAGCACGAAGATACAACATTAACTATTACAAGTCCAAAGAGAAAGCCCGGTTTCTCGGTGAAAAAAGCGGTATTCAAAGAATAAGATTTTCTCATCTCAAGAAGTTGAAAAGTGGGCACCCATGCTCTCCATTAGACTTTCTAAAATTTCTTTCCAGCTCTAGGGCATGCAAGAAAATCCACGGAGTTTTCGAAATAATGTGGCTCAAACCATGCACTTGGGTTGACTGACGTACCGCCTACAATGTTTATGAAAGCGCTTTCAAGCTTTCCTTTGTCAAAAGCTTGCCGTAGATATCATCGAATGTCTCTCCATCTTTTTCGCAAGCAAGAATATCGACGGGAGTATTGGGCTCGCTGTGACTAGCACCATGCATAAAA
>JALLOT010003729.1:0-10936 GCA_036939595.1 Thalassiosira livingstoniorum | reverse complement strand
CAACACTCATAAAACAAATGAAAGGTTCTCAATCTTGCTTCAAAGCATAAAGTGCATATATATGTTGTACATGTAGGTATGTAAGTTTGTACAAAGATCTGACAAAAGGTGCTTTGACAGGTCAACTCTGACTACTTTTTTGGATAAAAATATTCAAGAATTAATGTTTTTATCGATATTTCAAAGGAACGTTAATTATTTTTGGTGCTCAGAAATTGCTTATTGAGGTTTAATATTTTATCATAATTTCACATATCATCAACATCTTCATAAAGTTATGTATCTTCATACAGTACTGGTTTAAAAGGGACACTATTTTTGTCTTTCTTTACAGGTGACAGGCATTTCTTCTCCCTGTGGTTACATGCCCTGTCTTATGATTTATGTAACAAATCTTTGACACGAAATAAATTTAGAAACAACACTCATAAAACAAATGAAAGGTTCTCAATCTTGCTTCAAAGCATAAAGTGCTTATATATAGCTTACAAATGCCTCCAATGTAATGTAAATTAATTGTTCATACAAATGATTTAGTTTGAAGTATGATTGTTGCTAAATGTGCTGAAAAAGATCATTTGAGATTTTTCTTAGACAATAACTAACTAATTAAACATATTCTACTTTGATGTATATAGGGTTGAAAAAATTAGGATTTTTTCGTTTTGATGTCTATTGTCGAGTACTTTTCTACCATGCTTCAAATGATATTTTTTTCCATTAGATTTGCATCTGATTGCCATACCTATTTATTTGTTGAACCAGAGCTCAGCAAAAACAAAAATTTGAGATAATTGAAATTATTTAAGCAAATTATTGTATGGTACTTTAATGTGTTTTCTCTTTTCCCTTGTTGCAAAGTCCTGTTATGATTGAGGGGCTTTCACTAAAATTTCATCTACTAGCGTGTTATGAGTGCCATGAGAGGCCCCAACATGCAAAGCAGAGGAGAAGAACGTGCTGACACGAAGAGTTTGACACCAATTAATAAAACAGGTTTTGATGCAAGAGTTCATCACCCTTTCTTTGTGCTCACAGTTCTTGTAGATGATTTCCGTGTTGAAAAAAATGTTCTGGGTTATGATTGAGTTCAATCCACAGCAACAGAAGAGAAGTCAAAATACGAAACACCCTGGTGCTCTACTTCCCCAGATGGCACATTAGAGAACATAACAGTAATGTAGTTGGTGCCTTGAAGTTACTGATACTCTTTCACTTCATTTTGCGACATTGACCTGACTCAGTCCCGTAGTTCAAATCACGTAATGGCACTTTGCACGAACACTAAGCAGAATGAGTTCAACCATAAATGAGCGCTTCCCATCTGCTGTTTTACTTCAGAGAAACAATTACTTCAAGAATAATAATAGAAACGTCTAAGAAGAATATTAAAAGTCTATGTAGCACAATGGAAGCGACTCAGCCTCGATGGCCAGATGTTGATTGCCTCAAGAAGTTGCAACGTGCACTTTCCCCCCGCACCTCCGAATGAAGCAACAGGGTTTGGGGGTAGTCGCGCACTTCGTCAGTCATGTTAGTCGAGGCTAACAAGACGTCATTCATGCATCCTTCTCTCGGCGCGTCAACAATGGAAGCAATGGTTGTGAATATTACCAATACAGCACACCGGCACATCGGAAGCATCCGCCATTTCCGCACGCCAAATTATTAATCACAGAGAGTCATTATAATTCATCGCTGCCAGAAGGCTTTGCGGCCTTTACGGCCTTCATCAAGCCAAGGCCTGACGCTTTCACGGCGGCAATCTTTTCATCCTTCTCAGTGCTGAGCGCAGAGTATTTGTCCTGAAGTTTTTGGACTTCGGCCTTGAACTCAGCCTCGGCATCCTCGAGTTTCTTCTCCTCCGCCTCAATGGCAGCAGAAAGATCAGCATCTGACATAGCTTGGTATTTCTGGATTTCAGCCTTTTTGTCGTCGTCACAAAGGTCGAGGTTCTTGGGACTGCACATTGGTTTAAGATTTTCCTCGGCGAAGGTCTTGAGGGAGTCGTAGTCACGCCCGCCCTGGTAATCTTGGAGATCAGCTGGATCACCCCACTTGATAGTGGGGTAACCGCGGACTCCTACTTGATCACAAAGGGGCTTTCCATCAGCAGTACAGTCGACGTCGGCAATTAGTTGGGTGGCGGAACCAGCGAATGCATCCATTAACTTGTCCCAATCAGGCTTCATTTTCTTACAGTGGCCTCACCAAGGAGCGAGGAATTTGATGAACACTGTTTTCCCGGCGGTTTCGGTGTCCCAATTGGCTGGAGTGAGTTCGATGGCACTCGCCGATGCCGCAAGGCCGGCGAGGAGAGCAAGAGTAGTCTTCATGGTGGAATTTCAAACAACTTTCAATTATGGGAAAACCAAACGTGAATCTACGTGAATGTATTGGTAAGTCGGTGCTGGTAAGTAAGTAGTATGATTTGAGTAAGTAGGTAGGTGATTAGTACTCGTAGTAGGTACAATACAATAAGTAGGTGTACTTATGTAATTTACTCTAAAGGTATTATTTAGTTAACAGTACAATATAGTATCTAGTACCATACATACTTACCTTATTATACCATACTTATGTTCGTTCACGCATCGGTCGTTAGAGGGTCGTTCTGGGTCGTTAGTTGGTCGGTCGTGCTAGCAGTATTTATTGTACTTAGCTACATACTCGTACCTCAGTAGTACCACTATTACTTATGTAAGTAGTAATAGTATGTTCGTTGTGTTTCGCTGCAGTTTCGTCGCGTCGGCTTTGGTGGATTCAGAGCCCAATGAACAAAGATATAGTACTTAGGGAAATATCAAAAGCTTTGAAAAGTGGAGATTCTGGTGAATACTGGAAGCTGGATGCTTTGGGGCAAGGTGAATGTTATGAAAAATCAAAGTCCAACATGATTTTTTCTGTAATTGAAGGTTAAACTTTCCCCCCTGGATAATTCTTGCAAAATTAGTACAAAACTTCTAAATATTACACAACTTTTTTCAACAGGACTCTCTGGGATCACACCAATTGATATTTACTTCAAATGATAAACTAATCAAAATAAATTCATAAGGCTCAATTTTCTGACATATTTTTGTTATGCAAGTTTTTTAAAATAGATCTTTAAATTTGACTTAAGAATTTTTTTACTCACTTTTGTAGATTTCACAATCATAAGATAAATTGAAAACCTAAAAGAATGTACTGAATTTGTAAAATAACGCTCACAATGCATTTAATATCAAACCATATTTTTCCCTTGTAGGTCAAAATTTCAACTTCCCATGAGCAAAGAACTTTACTCTTTAAAATTATCCAATTGTCTATGTAAACAGGTTCCAGAAAAGCTAGTCCAACAACTTTGACAGACCACAATTCAAACATTGTAAAAAGGTTTTCAACAATACCCTCATATATGTGACAAAATATGTTACAAAATCATAGAATGTTGCTTCTTTTTTAATATATTTATATTCAAATATCTTGAAAAGGCAGGATGCATGACACTAAAAGAACAAGATTGCTTAACTTCCAACAAAGCATCACATGTGCAAGTTTCACATTTGTCAAACCATTTTATGAGTTCATTGACCAATATTATAGGCAAAAACTTTTGTGTCAAAGAATATGAAAATTCTAACAACCAGACATAGTTACAATGAAATTAAAGAAAAATTGAAGAAAAGGTAAAACAATAGAAATTGCTTATTAACTGTAAAATTATAAGAAACTAGTTTACTCTTTGGTATTTATATGGAGTCCTCTATAAATCACAAACTCAAACAGCTATGAATGTAAGTTTCCCAGAAAGGTGATTATAGAAGCTTCATATTATTTCATGATAATTTTTTTTTGATGATCATATTGACAAAAAAATCGGGTGTTGAATTGCCATATATTTTTTTTTAAATATTTGATAACAATTTCCATGTCAAAAATATCATCAAACATGAAATTATTAACAAATATGCTTCAAGGAAAAAGCAAAATTACCCATGTTGATTCAAATTTTTAATCCCATATAAAATCTTTTAATCATTCTAAATCAAAACAATGAATTCTAACAATTGATAAATCGTTAAATCTCCAATTATTTGTTATATTTTTTGAAAGTTTTTTCCTTTGGTGCTTATGAGCAATTAGTGTTAAGAAAAGAATTGAAGACTACCAACAGTTACATTGAAGTTTGCTTTTTCTCTATGTTTGTGGAGGAAGTTAAATTGTCTTTCTTCTACATCCAAATTTAATACAACATTTGGAAAAAAAATGAAGTGAAGTCCTTGTTATATTCATGTGATTCTCTCATCCGTGAACTAATGCACACAGAATCACATTTCAATATCTCTATGTTTATGAGTCATGTGCACCCATCAAAAAAAATTTGGCAAATATTATTGAACATAACAGGAACATTTGTACCAATATTGACAATTTATGTTCATGTTGTAAATCCCCATCACTTGTATATATATATATATAGATTGAGAGAAAAAAAAATCTGTTTACAGCTACTCTAGAAACTTGACACCCATAAAAACTATGATTTGACAAAGAACCAATGTTCTGTAAAACTAATGTTATCAAATTAACATACTTACAGTAAGTTTTAATTAACAAAATTTCATGACTTTGTTTTATCATGACATACTATATATTTAAACACCAATAAATACATAAGTTTTTAATTGTAAAGACACCTGCAATTTTTGTCCTTGTGATCAACTGGTGAACTGAGTATGAATTACTATTTAAGTTCTCTGTTTGTGTCCGAGATACAAATTCAATTTAGTATTTTTTTTTACCAAAATTTATAAAGTTTCAGCATTTGTTTTTTTTGTTATTGAAAATACTAAAAGTTTCAATTACTATTTTTTTGTATTTTATGTAATGAATAGGACAATTTCTAACTATTTTGATAAAAAATACTCTATCAATTTTGTTATGCCCCAGAGTAGATGTTCCATGATAGTTTTTGACAGTTTCCACATTTTAAAGCAATTTTAAGTAGAAAAGGAACCAATTACCAGTTGTATAAATAGAGGAGGTAAAATGACATGAAATTTCAATTTTAATTAAAAGAAAAGAAACAAAATATACTTTTAGTAACAATGTACATTTTACTCTATTTATAAAATCCTAGAAACAATGCATATGATTTCAACATTTTTTGATTTGCAATTGTATCTTCAACTAAACAAATATACATCTCATGTGAGATCCAACAAAGCACATTATTTGCAGAATGGATTGATTTCAATCTCAGAAGTAGGGAAAATATTTTCTCTTGAAATTATTTTTGCATGGAAAATGATAATGATTGACATCCAAAATACATTTCTATAGGCTCAATTAGTTAGTAGTTGCTATGCATTTAAATAATGCAATGTAGCTTTAAATGAAGAAATGTGAAGAATTGTATTATTTCATAGATGTATTTTTACATTGAAACGTTAGTTTCAAAAGATTTTTTGTTCACAATATATGATCCTCATCATATATACATCAAATATTGTATATTTGAAATTTGGAGAGCTTGAAAAAAATTAGCAAGTAAAATTTTTGACTTGATTTTGATATATACATTTACTCTTGTACTCCTATTAAAAATACTCTTGTATGACTTTGTCTGACAAAAAGCAATGATTTTGCTCACTTCCTTTGGCTTGATGATATGATCTACACCAACTTAACTCAAAGCACTTGCAGTCCCATTGGGTAAGAAAATTTCCAATATCCCACATTATGTACCTGACCAAGGATTTTGTTAGATATTGGGTTAAATACCAGAAATCTAGTTTACTGTGCTAATAATTTTTTATTTAGTCATTTTTGCATCAAATGCACAGTCAAGAAGCCAAACCCTGACAATTGCCTTTTTAAGCTAAAATTGACCAGATTTTCATCCCTTCCAACTTCACAATTTAGTGTTTGTTTGTTGTAGTAACTTCTATTCTCCTTTTGTAGCAGCTTTTACTATTTTAATCCCAATATTTTCCATTTCCCTCACAGTTGTTCCTGTTTGCATAATCCCCAAATAAAAGGAACATGGACTCTTCTCTGTCATCTTCACACTAATGAACCTTTGAAATGAAAAACCTTGCGGAACTATCAAGGTATTTTCTAGAATATTTGAGTAATAATCCTTTTCATTCAGGTAGAATTTAACAAATTTTCCAAAAATTACACTTGCCTAAAAAATAGAATTACAATCTGTTAATAGCTTAAACTCCCCCAACTACCATTGTTACATTATGAAGTTATTACTTTAATCATTGAATCTTCTATTCAGTTCTTAAATATTTATTCTTAGGTGAGTTTTAGCTTTGTAAAGAGAAGATAATTCCCAGCAAACTTAATCTTTTGACCAAAACTATAACATTTTGAAACCACAAACCAGTATTTCCCATCTCTTCTATACACATGCTCACATTTTTATCACTGATTTGAAAGCCATGGTAAGTACCATTTTGGAAGGGAATAATTGGTCCTGAATTGAATTTGACAAAAACAGATGTAATTGAATTTTTTCTTCCATTCACAGAAAGCTTGTTGCAACAGTAGCAAAGAGGATTATCTTTTCCAGCAATACAGAACAATTTTATGAGTTGGTAATTTTGAGCTATTTTAAACAAGTGTAAGCAAAGGAAGACACATTAGATTGCCAAAACTTAACATTTTAATTTTGTTTTTTAGAAAAAATTATAGATCATTTCTTTCTGGTTGTTTTTAAAGAGATGCAAGGTTTCAGTATAGGCAAAGAATAGAGGGGGATAATTGTATGTGAGGAACTGTTACTAGCATGCAACATGTATTGGCAAGGTGAGGTCACTGGTAATTGGTGAGGGAGAATAATGGGATGATTTTCCATTTTTGTTTGATCTAGTTTGCCTCAATTTTTGAACAATGTTTTCACTTGTTGCTGTGGAGTCAAGCTCATTGTGTCTAATTACAGCTCCTGTCACCAGCAATGCATTTGAGATGTCCTCTTTCAAGCAGCGGTTGAGGTTAATTAAGGGTTTGATTCTTGAATTGACTATTCTTTCAAATTGATTATACTCAAAGAAAAAATGGTTTTATACTTTTTAAGCCAAGCCCTAGTAGTGTGTACAACAGCATGCAAAAATCAAAGATATCATGGTATCAGGTGACTAGAATTGGGTTCTGTTCTAGCATTACTTTCCTTTGCTGGTTTTGTTTTCATTCTCTCAACAAGCCAAAGTTATATTTTTCTTTTATTAGAATAACAAATGAGTGAAATTACAGGGGGTCTTCCATCTTATTCCCAATGATGTATATATTGTCAGTTTGGCATATAAAACAATTAAGTTCAAAAATAATCAATTACAGAATGTAAGAGGCCAACAGTTTGAAAATATGAAAATAAAAAAATGGATTTTTTGAAAGAAGATAGACTGCAAAGACATTAAGTAAATACAAAGTGGTTAATGAACTTTTGTTTCAATTTATCTTCTTAAAATTATAATTTTTGTTAAATGCCTTATTTCTTTTAAATTTTATTGTTAATAATGTATCTTGCTGGCTTGTTTTCATTGATGAATTTCCAGTTGCAAGGCTCAGAAGATTTTAACTACAACTACAGCTTGACCAGTTGCATACTGAAGAGGTAGTTATTACAAGAAAATTTCATATTGTTTAGCCTTTTTTCACACTTTATGGTTTGCAATGTTAGACAAGCATTGAAAATTTTGGGCTGATTCTGAGTTCATGTAATTATCAGTTTTTATTTGTTCCAAAATACATATAAATGATGAAAAAAAAACATATGGATTTTTAGTCATTCAATCTACTTAAATGTATTTCTCAAAAATATTATTATTGTTTTTATTTTAATCAAATCAATTTTTCTTGAAACTACAAACTTTCTAGTATATTTAGTACTACCATTTAGTACTACCAATGATAAATATCCTAAAAATTCCTTCATACACATGTGTTGAAAGTTTAGTTGCTAGTCAAACTGAAAAAATCAACAAACTTGACAATTAGAGCACCAAAACTAAGTTCTTTTGCAGTAACCTAAGTAAGTTAGTTTAAATATAACCCAACAAGAATTTTTGAAGCTCATACAATGATTTTAACACTTTTTTGATCCATAATTCAAGTTGTGTCTATTGGAATCCTTTCAAATGACCAAAAGAAAGAAACATTTAGTTTGTTAAAAAAAAACACAAAAATGTCATTCATGATTGAATACCTAAATAGAGATTTAGATAATGAACAAATGTTACATTAATAAATGGTAACAATATGACGTAGACAAAAAGAACTCTGCCAATAACAAATGACATAATATGATCTTTTTCAATGCAACATCAATTCTGAGAAATTCACTCAAGTAAACTAAAAATATCTCTTTAGTAAAAGATACTGTGTAATAAGTATGAATCAAGGAGAAGATTTATATTTATGCTGTATTTGTTTTATAGCCTGGTAAGTAAATGAGCAATCAATTTATTATGAAAAAGGTTTAAAACAGAAATTAGCTCGTATCTCTATAAGAAGAATCTACTTTAATTAAGTGATTAGAATCATAATATTAGATTCATTTCATTCATTGAAAGTGTTGTAAAAGCTCAGATGAGAAATGAAGAAAAAAATTCTTGCTTTTATTTTCAAACATGTCTTTTGAAAAAGAGAAATAATATGTAGCTATTATTTTGTGGTACCAAAAATAATGGCAACTGCAAGGGTACAGGTGATACTCAAAGAGAGTTCTGACTAATGTAATTGATTGATCTACTAAGAATATTGAATTCTAATCAAAGTGGTATATTTTTACATTCCTGCTTTTTTGTTGAAATTTATGTCACAACTTTTTAAGCCATTTATCAATTGTTCAGAATTAAGAGCTCATCATTTTACTCAATTGCATGGATATTTTTTGACTTGAAATTTAACTAAAACTTTGGTTTGAATATACAGAGATTCATTGAACTAGTTTGAAAATTATTATGTACAGAATTTTTTAGTTTTGAAAATCAAATTCAAAAGTTTTGATTTCAAGATTGAATAACCTATTTCTAAAATTAAAAACTTCTGAAACAATAAAAATCTTAATTGATGGTGAGATTTGTTAGAAAAAAATCTTGTTGTATTCTGTAAGCCAAGAATATATTCATGGAACAGGTTGATCTTAATGTGTTCAGTTCTAGTTCCCATAAGTCTTTAGTAATATTGATTACAGTTAATTTTTTTTTCTAAATTTAAGTAATGTCTAATGAACAATAGTGCAGAATTAAGTCATTGCCAATCAATTCAAATGTTGAGATCATCTGACATAATAATATACCATTTTGGTGAATTGTACTTAAAAATGAAATTCTTCTCTTTTTAATTGTGTATTTTTTTAAATCAAATGAAGAGAATATTAATAATTTAATTGTTTTTTTGTGTTTAGGAAAAAATGTAAAATTATTAAAGTATCTTTTTTTCTTCAAATTGGTTTGACAAAGCCCTTCTTGTGGAAGGCCTAAAATTGCTACATAAGACCATGCAATAAAATGTTTGAAATTTGGTGTCTATCAACTTAGTAGTTAACTCTTAATTTTTTAGAAGGAATTTTTTATTCAGTGCAAAAAATGATTGAAGTGTCACAAGATTTGGTTTTGCTTAATACAAATATGAAAATTTGCTGCCAATTACTTCTATGTGATCCATTTTGTTGGTCCACTTAGAGGCTAAGTTGTCCACTTTGTTCACATAATTTTTAAAAGTTTTTATTTTAAGTGTTTTAGTAGCAAATTTTAAAATAAAACCATATTTTTCTTCATTTTTAGTCTTCACAATAAATTTTTCTTGTGCTTAAGTTGGTAGCATCTTCTAGTGTTTTTTTGAAATAAATAGATATGATTGAACTACTGGTCAGATGGTATGGTAGAATGTGTTCTACTCTTAAGATTGTGCTGAATTGATTGATCCACATTTTAGAGATTTGTAACAATTTAATCATCATTAAGCAAGATTATTTTCTAAGTGTTCCAGATCTGGCATACCTATTTCTAAGCAGTCCAGATCTGGCACACTCTGACAGATTGGCTTTATGATACCTGAATAGAGTAATTATTACACAATGCAAGAAAAAGTTGAAAATGTTGTCAATGAAAAAAATAAGATTGGAATAGTTTGGAATGGTTGTTAACTGAAGCAACGAATACTTCAGTCAAACTTTTTCTTTTTCTAGCTTTAAAATGTTTTCCCTGAGATTATGCTGGCCAACAGGCGAAAGACGGCCGGGCGTGGGCGGGCGCCCGCCGGCTCTACTTATCTACTCCTACTTCTCAAGTAGTATTAATTGTACCATGGATAGGTACCATACTCCTATCTACTCGTATTAAATAAGGTATTGTACGCCTACTAAGTATCAGTGGTAAGACTATTTAGTATTGTAGTCAAGTCCTATTTAGTCAGCTTCAGATAGGCCAGATCATAAAATACGAAGTGAAACGTAGGTAATTTTGTTTTGGTTTTTGAAAATTCTTGCTTGGCTCTGAAAAAATATAGGACCTATCTCATGGGCCGTATGGGTGTACAGTATATACCCGTAATATTATTATGGCAAAAGGTACATCTACTGTGATTACTATAGAATATGTAGGTATCTGTTTGGAATGTAGGCAAATTTTGGGTACTTGGTAGAAAATTTAGGTACTTTTTGGTGATCTCAAATGTAGGTACAATAGAAAACAAATATTATTATTTGAAAATGTAAGTACTCTACCTAGGACATATCATATCATTATTTTGTCTATCTTAGGTAGATAGATAATGTACCATAAATAAGCCATGTGGCAGCAGGGCTGTGAAATTTTTGAAAGTGTAGGCACTTGTCAAAATGTAGGCACAGTTGAAAACATGGCTAGAAAATAAATGTAGGCACCAAATATTGGCAAATGTAGGTACCTACATATTTTATGGTAATAATGCTACCTAA
>JALLOT010003727.1:0-10950 GCA_036939595.1 Thalassiosira livingstoniorum | reverse complement strand
AAGTATGTACTTACTTAATAATATTATTTACCTATCTACCTGCCTATATTTACATACCTATCTATATAATATACATACAACATAAGTATTATAACAGACTACTATACATACGACGTAACAACATAGTAGTAAGCAATAATATTATTATTGATACAACAACGCTGTAATCATGGGTAAGTACAATAGAGTACTAAGTACAATATCGACTGCTGGAGAACCGAAAGATACTTTTTTATTATCAATTCAATTGATGTTTGCCTGGCTGCTGGCTGGTGGCTGGTGGCTGGACGGCCAACAACCAGCAACCTTAACAAACCATGGTGGATCATTCTTGATAGTATTGTACTGTAGTATGATTCATCCAACACCCAACTAACCGTCTTCCTTTACGATTGCCATATTGTAGTATTACCCTGTGATAGTATTGTACCGATCAAAACCTCTAACCTCTAGTACTTTTTCTGCAGTGGCGTCAAACGTTGGTGTTAGTACTAAAAACTTTTCAGAACAAAAAGTCACGAGCTACCTTCATCATTTTGGACAATGGACACACCTTTAATGAAGGACGACGCCATGTCCGGGGGAACCCGGGCATCAGGAGAAGCCGAAGGCACTGCTGCTGCATCCATCGTCAAAGAGTCGGTCTCGGGATCAAACGTTGTTCTCCTCACTGGCCAGAAAAAGGAAATGCCCCTCAGTCATCGTATCCTATCTTTCTTCAGATGCTGCAATGGACCCAACAGCAAATATGGCATCGCTCCATATCAGGAGATGTACATTAGCCCCAAAGTTTACAAACGCTCGGTCAACTGTCTTCGTTTCGCGGTGTTCGTTGATGCCATTGCCGGAACGATTGAGCAGCCGAACTACCCAATCATGTCAGTGAATCAACATTTTCTTTCAAAGTCATATTGATCTTTCCCTGTTTCTCGCTATTTTTTCATAAAATAATCTCATCTTTTTTGTCCTCGAACCTGCAAAAAAATTTAGGGTGCTGCCTGGCGAACACCCAGATTCTTTTCCAGACACTGGCGGCTTGGGATTTTCTGCGGCAACGTACTTCGTACCCATGTCGGCCCTTCTTGGCGTGGCTATCGCCAGTCTTGTCATCGGATCGCTGAGTGACAGGATTGGTCGAAAGCCTTGCTTACTCATGTGCCTTTATGGGACCGTTTTTGGGTGCATTGTCAAATACCTTGCACGTGGGTCGTTTTGGCCCTATTGTGCGCTTAACTTTGTGAATGGTGAGAATTGAAAAAGAAATTCATTAATTTGTCAATATTTGATTCACAAAAATTACTATTTTTCTTGGCAAATCTTTTGTTAAGGCTTATTCTCGGCGAGTGTTCCAGTGGCTCTTGCGTATGCAGGGGATGTAAATGAGACAAAAAGAGCAAAGGATGGTGAAATTGGTGTCCTTGTTGGGGTTTCCATGCTTGGATCTTCTGGAGGTGGGATTATTGCTATTTTGATGGAGACTCAGGGATTATTCGCGGTATGTATTTTTTGAGGGAACGGGATTTGGGTGTTGCATTCTTTATTTAGCACTCAATTGATCAAATTTTCACTCTTTTTCGCCTTTCAGCCGCTTCTTGTTGGATCTGCAGTAGTTGCAGTTGCAGCTATCATAAACACATTCTACCTCATTGAACCCCGTGACATCATTGCTAGCCGCAATCGCGAAAAAGAAGAACTTGAATTAGAAGAGGCGTTCGTTGAAAATGACGAAGAAGAAGATACTGGACCAGCACCCAAAACTTTGAATAAAAAAGTCTTCGCAACAATTATTCTTGGAGCATTGGGGGATAATATTGGATCGTCCGGTCTGATGCCACTTTGCCTGTCGCCCCTTGCTTTTGACGCATTCTACCGTGAGCTAGAACCGAATCCTATCATGACACAAGTTGCGTACAAATGGTATGTTCTATTTCAATCTCATTCTTAGTTCATGATCAATTTTAGACATCGCACTTTATCCATCTGCTGCTCGACAAAACATAATGGCAGGATCTCTGTTCTGGTGGCTCTAATGGTTGTTCCTGGTACGATCGTTTCCCCATCAATATACAATAAGTTTGGACTGGCTGGTGGTTGCGTTATGGGAAATGTGGTTACTGGTATTGTAACAATAATTCTACTGTATATCGCACTCATTCGACCTGCGACAAATGCTACCTTTGGTGTATTCGTCGCATTGCTCTACATCTGTTTTCCCTTCACTGTCATTAGCCAGGTCAGTTTTGCTTTATGATGTTTGTGGAATTGTGATTCGTTCGTCGGAAATTACAATAGGTGAATAATGATCCTTCTTCATATTGTCATACCATAGCTATCTACCGGACCAATGCTAGAGGCAACGAGTCCGCCTGAAAAAAGAGGATTTGCCCAAGGTGTCAATATTACCGTGATGAATTTTGGAGCGGCTATTTCTCCTTTTATGTTAGGGGTGAGTTTCATGGATTTCACTTACTTGCAAATAAAATTGAATGTGCAGAAAAGGTGGACATGTAATGCGTGATAGTAACTTGAATTCCATCGTTGGCCGTTCTTTATGCAGACCATCAGTGATTTAGCTGGTACTCCAGTGGCGATTTGGATATGCATAGCTATTTCTTTCGTCGCAGCGCTGATCAATGTTCCACTAATTTGGGTGAAAGGCTGCAGTACACCACAAAAGCCACGCACAGCTGAACAAAAACCGCTTCGCGGCGAAGATACAGAACTCGTAGAAAAGGCTTTGAGGGGTGAGTGGATTCCTGCAGATCGGAANTTCCTGCGGAATCATTGGAAGAGATCAATAGGCAGAGGTACGAGAATGGGCAGCCTTACTTGATAGTTCGCCCACGTGGATACGAAGAAGAAAAGGAAGAGCTGGCAAGTCTTCGAAAGCGTGCAAAGAAAGATTTTCTTTATCATCAAATGAAAACAAAAGAATATCTCCATCAAATAAATGAAGTGGACGATCTCGCTCCCATTTGTGAACAAATTAACAGATCAATGGAAGCAGCCGATCCGAATGTGGTGGAAGAAATCAACACCGATATGGGAAAATGGTTCTCCGATTACTTGGTGGATAGTGGGTACAGCCCTCAGACGGATTCCGTAGTGATTAAGCAAGCCATCATGGCGGCTTTCCCGGTGATCAACAAAGAAAAGACTTATTCTCCCGAAAATCTGGAGGAAGTCTTGCTCAAACTTGAAAAAGTCTATACAAATCTAATTGAACTCGAAGGTTATGACGAGGAACCAGGAATGAGTTTCAGCAGAGTGTTGTCTAACGCAAGGTCTGCGATGCTTCAACAAACTATCTAATTGCACATAATCATTTTTAACTTGCATGTCTGCATTTTGCTCAAAGACAGCTTGCCTGGATTATAGAAATAATTTGCTGCTCAGGTCGTACTCTTTTAGTTTTTGTGTTGAAACTAATGGTCAAAGTATGTTTTCCCATAGCATGAAAAATCAAAACAGAAAGAGTTGTGATTGTACATCAGAGAGATAATAAAAATATTAAAGTACATTAAACTGGGCCAAATTTTGGCGATAGTAAAATTGCACTCCCGGGAGAGATAGCATCTCCCCTAGGATTATGAAATAAGATAAACCAGGTTAAACCAAAAAGTCTGTTAGATGCCGCTGCCCTCGCTGCGGGCCAGATTGTACCTCCTTAGTCTTACGTCGGGCCAACAAAAGAACGGACAACATCTCCTGTTTTGCAGGGAGTGTCCACCGTAGAACGTCTGTCATTTTAAAGTCAGTCAAGAAAGCCAGAGAAGACCCCAGCCATTCGAATGAATTCTGCTTAAACTTGCGTAGCTCCTCCGTTTCTATTGAATGTGATTTGCATGTCACTAAGGTTGTTTTCCGGTGAATGAAATCATTGCGGCTGTCCCAGATGTACCGAAAGAAGATATTCCACAATGAGTGCATTAGGATAGTAGCTTTATCTTCAGCTTTGTCAACCCAAAAATGGTTGAGGGCATCCTTCCAATGGTGGGTAAGCATTCCTTTCGGGAAGCCATCATACCACCAGGGATTGCCATGTATAAGCTTTCGGAGCGGGGGGCACAGAGGGTATGACATGTTGAACAGTGTGTCACCCGTGAGTGCCCGAAGTACCCGTACAAATGGGATATACACTCCTGATGGTATTTTGGACACGAAGAGTTTCTTTTCCAGAACTTTGTATGCGGTGTCTCGAGCGTCTACCATTGCTGGTGATTTACATTTGTACAGGTGTTCAAGTGACTCTTCTTGCCCACAGCATGGGCATTTTGAGATGGAGAATGGGTCATAATTCTTTTTCCCAATTGGAAGCCAGTTGTACATGAGTTTCATTACTTGAACGTTCTCGGATTGGTTGAGCCTGTGTCTTGCGCCCAATTTTATACCACATGATGGAGTCATATTGTGCTGGTGTCCATCCCCATTTATCATTGATGTATTTTTAATGGAGAGGGGCCATGATTGCCCACTGTATTCTATCCTCGTAGTGTGTGGTAATTCATGTTTCCCTAATTTTGAGCATTGCACGACTACCTTTATGCTGGAGACTGTTGGGAATCGCTAGTATTTCACCATCTTGTACTTTATCAGCCATTTCATCACAATCTTCATTGAAGATGGCCTCCTCTGGTAGTGACGCAAGTGGTTTGTTTTGCCATTGGTGTCCCTTCACATGCTTCCATATCCGAGTATATTGATGCTTTTTACACATGTGGTGGATGGCTAATAGGACATCAGCTTCAGACTCGGTTGTATGCTTGAGTGACCACATGCCTCTATTGAGTACTTTGACCCCACCTTCATTGTCTAGTCCGTGGGTGTTGCCATGAGATACGGTCTCATGTTGTTGGGCAATATGAAGTCCTAGTCAAGCACCCTTGAGATATTATGTCATGTATTGGCTGGGTGTAAGTACTGTTCCTCCTTTGACTTGGCTGCCATCGTGTTGGAAGATAGCATAACATGCTGCTTCTCCTGTTGCCAGCTGTACCATGCCATCACTCATCATCATGGTGATCTCTTCACACTCAGTAGACAGTACAGTTGTTGGGGGATCTGATGTTGGAAGTGATTCATAATCCTGTGTTGGCCATAGGATGCCTTCATGAATCCATGCCTTGATAGGATGAGCATCAGAAGGGAGCATTGCCGTAGTACCCTCTTCCTCAAACAAGCCAGTGTCCAGTAGTCTTGAAAACTTTAAGATTTTGTCTCCATGTTGATGGAAGGCTGTGGAGTCATTACGGTAATAGTCACGAAGCACAGGGCACGTTGTATGAAACCATTTTACCAGTGGTTGGTCTACCATTCATGGCTTTTTCTCCAACCGTACTCTGCTACCACTAGAAAAGGCTTTACAAAGCCATTTGACATAGCATTTCCATGCTTTGCCTGTTGGGGGTGATATATTTAGACAGTTGAGTGAGGACTTGGTGCGCCATCTTCCTGTAAGTCTGTGGCCTGGAATATATTCCCCTGAAGTGCGAGTCAAGTTGGAGACAGTAATTACCCTACAGTAGACCATACAGTAAATCGCCATTTCAAGCTGCTTCCTTGAAACTCCAGGAAGTTGTGAGATCACCAACATGATACTCTGATCATGTTCCCATTGTAACGCAGGCTGCCACACGTCCTCGACCCATAGCAAACCTTTCAATTGGTGTAATCTTTGTTGGACATGGAGGAGCCATTTGCCTTCTACATAGTCAGTCGATTGTTCTAGAGACACAAGGATTGGATTTATATGCCCTGTCATCAATTGAATTGCCAACAATGTAAAAAGAATGTCATTTGCTATTACTTTGTCCCACCTGGGTTGTTGAAGAAGATACATGAACTTTTGGTCCTGAATAGTCTCAAAACAGGGGTAGTTTGCTCCACCAAGTTCCAGGGGTGAGTGAATGATAGCTTTGGGAGTATGGTTGTTGATTTTAAGTTTTGGTAACATAAACTCATCAATGATGGTATTCATTTTACAGAGTTCATTTGGTTGAAGTTGAGTGATGGGAAATGGATAGATGACCACCTGTAAGATCCATGTGAGCAAGGTTGAGTATGCTTCATGTTGGGTGAGAAATGCAGGTCCAACATTTTTTGCAAATGTGGTACACTGTTTGATTCTATGACTGGCCTTTGGGCCCATGTTTCCATCTGATGCCATTATGTGGCCCAGACCAACATTTTGATGGTTCACATCCTTTTTCTATAACTAATGTTGCTCCAAATCTATCCTTGAGTTCTACCCATCCCCGAGTGTGTGTGTTCAATTCTGGGATATCTCCAGAGAAGTCCCAGCTTATCATTTGTCACTTGCATGTGTGGAAAGCAATGGCACCACCTGTTGCTGCAAGAATCTCTGCCCACATTTGGGACGCTTGTTCCAAAGATGATACTGCATTTGTTGCTGCCCCCAACCCAAATTCCTCACTCATTGTTCAGTTGCCTGTGTCATCAACTTAGCTGTCATTATTCTTTTTAATGGATGCAGTCTTGTTGGCTCCCTTGAGTTCAATTCCATGGTACTGATCTTGGTGTACTTTAAGTATTAATTGTAATTCAATGCTCCACACACTGGCCACATTGCCCTTCCCTTGGACCTCACCAAACATTTTAAGTGCATGCTTGCACTGTTCATAGTACTCCTTTGATACACCATGAGCCATCCGTACATGGCATTGCATTGCCTCTATCACCTTGTTTTGGGCAAGTAGAATGTTCTTTGATATTCCATATTTCTGAGCAATAATGGAAGAAATTTCCGGTACCATCCTGTCAAAACATGCAGTTGCATCCATCATGAATAGAGCAACTATGTGAAAAATGGATCTCGAAAAGTCAAATGTGAGCCTTTTGCATAAAGCTGTGTCATTGGTTCGATGGGATCTGCCTCCCCATTGTTCATCACTGAGAATTGTTGCCTCTGCATTTTTCATTAGTTTCTTGGCAAAGAAAAAATTCAGGGCTGTGTTGAAATCCGCCTCTAGAATCCCAATAATTTGCAGGAGGTGGATTTACCTCACTCCTGGCTTCTTCTCAAGTATTACTTTGATAAATCTCCTCCTCCATTGTTTATTTAGTAATCCGTACTCAAAAGGAAGACTCATCATCAGTGCTCCTACTGCTGTCAAGAACTCATCCAACACAATACACTTCCAAAGTGTATAGTGGATGCTGGATGGTGACAATGATGTTTTCTCTGGAACAGCCTTGAATGCTGTTGAGAATTCAGCAGGTGTAACTGTACCTGTGATCTGACAGAGACGTACATCCTTGTTAGACTGTACCAACTGGCGTAGTACATGTTGAACTGGTGGTGGGAGTGACTCTAATTTGCTGGAGAGAGAGGCATTCAACAGACTGTCAGCTCCCTTGCAGGTGCCATGATCCTCTAACAGTTCTTTGAATTGCGGCATCATTGGATATCCCTGTTTGGCTGACACTTGTTCAAGGTGCCATTGGTTACGTTGCATGATAACCTTTTCCAAAGCTTCATGATCAGTCAAATTTGTCCATGTAAGGGGATTGGTCTAATGATTTGTAATTTCAAGATGGGTATCAGATTGGGTGATTGTAACTGGAGCAGCATCTTTGGGTGGTACTTTGATTGTATGATGAGTGTAGAACCCTTTGATATCTTTGCGTGAATATGCTTCAAACACCCCTCTATTGTAATGAAAAAGTTCATTGCTTGTATTGGAGTATAGCCAATTGTGTGATTGTATCTCCACATAATCCAGTCCCTGATGAGGTCCTTTCGTGATTGCTGATAATTTCCGATGCATTGACTGGATTGTTGCTCCTTTAATCATGGCTTTATATACTCCAGCTGAATCATCACCTTCTAATGATGTTGTGTCCTTGGCTTTTTTCTCTAATGCTTGGACCTGAAGAAGTGAATCATACTTCTGGCATTCACGTAGGTGTGCCTTTGCTGTACGGACTTCCTTGCGTGCCTTGAGTGCCAATGCTTGGATACATTCTTCAATTGGAACCTTTGCTCCGTCTGCTAGCATATAGATTTTTTGGTTCATGGTGCCCCACCTTTGTTTTACTGAGAGAACAGACTTCCACAGTAGATAATTGGATCCAACCTCTGTGAGTACAGGGGACCTTTGCAACCCAAAGTTTGTTCATCCCACTGAGTTGGCCACAGCCTGTATTGCACATTCGTACTCATATTCGAGTTTGTTATATCCAGCCTAGTGAGTTGCAGTTCCTCCATCCCTTTGGAGTGCAGCTTCCAATTCACAGAGTCTTT
Source organism: Thalassiosira livingstoniorum (assembly GCA_036939595.1). Lineage (NCBI taxonomy): Eukaryota > Bacillariophyta > Thalassiosirophyceae > Thalassiosirales > Thalassiosiraceae > Thalassiosira > Thalassiosira livingstoniorum. The sequence continues at coordinate 2,687 of JALLOT010003727.1, read as the reverse complement.
CATCAAACTTTTGGTGCTTTAATATTTCTGTAAGCTTGTTGATGAATGCCTTTTGCTTAGGCGCATGAAAGTATTGAAACTCCCGGCAATCGGATGGTGGAACCTTGATGTCACCTTTACCAAACATTACTTTATCGTAGAAATCAATGTATTGCAAGGTATGGTCTGAGTTAACTCCTTCAAATTCACTCAGAAAGCCACACCTTGCCACCTGACAGCTCAGTCTTTCTGAAGTGAGTGTTAAGTCAAGTCTTTGGCATCCTCTTGTATACGTCGTCCAGGGAAGTTCCTGGAGCATGCGGTGATGGATATCGATCAGGCCATTCTTCTGCATAAACTCCATCAGTTTCGTGCCTCCCTTGGCTTCCCAATCTTTGTTAGCATCAAGCATGATGATGGAATGGAAACCCTTCGTCGGCTGGTCCTGGATATGGGTGGAGAGATCTGTTAGAATACGTTCCCGTGGATCAGGAGAGATGTCTCCACTCTTTATTAATTCCTTGACTTGCTGCATGCACGCTGCTCGGTTACCCGTGTGGGTACCTTTCCTTTGGCACACTCTGTATGCAGTTACAACACTGATACCTTCTCCACCTGAGCCGATCAGGTTCACCCAGTTGTATCTGCCCAACCTGTTGCGATTGTATATCAAAGAATTTTGGAATAAGATAAAATATTTGATTTTTTATTTTTCAGCATCGAATTGCCAAAACTTAATTGGTGGTTTATCCATGTTTTACTATCGCTGCAAACATTGCTTAAAAAGCATCGTTTATCGGCTTGATTAAACTGCTCATGCTTACTTGTAACAAAAGTCAACATTAAAGTTATTTTAGTTGCATTATTATTATTAACTACTATGATGCCATTCGACTCGATTTTTAAACAAGCTGTTAGGGAACTGCATCAAAAAGGGATAAACATATTTTCCTAATCAAATCGTTCCCAATTCTACACATCAACTGTGTGCTGCTATCCGGCAAATAATAGCCAGCAGCCATCCCCCATTAGACTCTCCAAAATATGAGCCGAAGAAAGAAGAGATCGTTGCATTTCATCTCCAGAATTTTACTTCACTTGGTAAATTTAGGCTTCTGCAATCGCGATCCCCTTGCATGGGAACATTCCATCTTCGGTAGTGTAATCACACAGCACATTTCCGACAAGATCAGTATCCTGGGGCCTGAGATACAAAATTGGGTTCCCTTCCTCGAGGAGACCCATTTCGTCAGCCTCCTTGATGTCTGTCCAGACAATATTGGGGGTAAGCAACCAATTGAAGTAGTAAACACTATTGGTGAGATCGATGATGGACTCCCACCATGTAGGATAGATCCCTCCATTGTAAGGTGCGCCAAAAGGGACATTCGTGGTGCCAATAAGAGATTTCACAAAGGCCACCGCCTCAGCTTCGTTTGTCGGTTCGGGGGAATAGTTAATGTAGTACTCAAGCCTGACAAAACGATCTTCGGATGCCACACTTCCGGGCAAGCCATCTGGGAGAATGATGTCCCCTCCCCAGGGCTCGTATTGCTTCAAAAGTTCTTGCTGCTGATCAAATGAAGGCTCATTGGTCATTACAAGGGTATCAGGTCCATGGTACACTTGAAGACTGCCCCCGACATGCTCAAAGATCGCCGAGTCACCCAACGCATCTTCAATTGCCATGTGAGCGCCCAGCTCTAAGGGGACTCCGTCTTCGTCATAAGCAAAGCAGAGTTGGGCGGCAACTGTAGTGACGCTCTTCAACCCCTCAACGGCTTCTGCAACAGTGGCGAAGTTGTCAAGAACGAAACGGACCCTGTTCAATAAAAATCAGCGTCATTTCGTGTCAGTTTGCAAAGAACAGAATAGTTAAACCGCCAACTCAAGTTGAAACTTACCAACGCAAGTAAGACAGATTGCCTAGACTCCCTGTCTCGCCACTCCACTTCGTGCTCTCTGCGTATGCCGTACCGTCTTCCGTCCCAAGATAAAGGACATGGGCACCAAGGCCCATCTCGTTAACGCCATCAGTCCCCCCGTCATGATAAAAGTCAAAATTCTCGCATTGCTCGCCAGGTCCCAGGCCAAGTTCTTCAAAGTGTCCAATAATACTGGAGACAACACTTGAGTATTTGGACGTCCATTGAACGGAGTTGCCATTCGGGTCGTTCCCGTCCATTATCTGTCCGCGCGGGTAGAGAAAGAGGACATCGTCAAAACTGTATGCCCAGTCCATGGACCTCCCCGAAACCATTCTATCATACTGGTAGATTGGCATCATGTAGTAGAGCGAAATTCCAGGAATGGAAGTAAGATTGAGCTCAGCACACACAAATAATAGTAAAGATGCTAATATTGAAACAAACCTTGTTTTCGAAGACGCGGGAGCACCCATCCACTGAGGCAATGGAGAAGAATGCGGTGAGGGTGAAGAGCTTCATTTTTAAGACAAAAAATGGTTCAAACTGGTTCAAATCAATCTTTTTCAGGTCGAGTGCTCTTTGTTTTGAGTTGTGGTCTATGTTATGGGTGTTATTCTGGCTGAAATCGTGAGGGTACCAGGTAAAAAGCTAAAACCGAAATTCAAAAAATGAGATCGAAGTAAGTAGGAGTATGATAGTGTATTGTACTCCTGTCTACAATACTTAATTTCTGAAAGACGTGGCATGAGTGCACACTACTTGCCAAACCGATTTTCTCTC
>JALLOT010003726.1:0-10942 GCA_036939595.1 Thalassiosira livingstoniorum | reverse complement strand
CAGTGAACTTGTCTTCTCCGTCAATTGGTAGAAACCCTTCCACTGTTGCGAGACCTCTTTCTTCCGATAGAAATGATGAAAACCCTACAGTAATATCCCGTGGAAAGACAGAAGATCCGGACTCTGCAGCAGACACCGAAATGGCAAAACAAGGAGAGGAAAACAGTTCAGACTCCGAAGACCGAGCTCATACATGGAACAGCAGCAAGGCTCCAACATTAGGAATGCCTACCCCTTCCATTGCACAAAATCCTTCTACCGTCGAAAGGCCATTGTCTCATGTCGGGAACCGCGAAAGTGAAGCAAACAATTCTCTTCCAAATATGTCTCCAGTTCGGGCTGACATCCCATCTTGGATACCGGACACTGAAAAACCTGTGAATGTTAGAAAGCAAAACACAAAGAAAAAAGTGAAAAAACGGAAACGAAATAATCCGACTGCAGCTCCAGCTGGACATTCCAGTGATACACCATCTTTATCATCGGCATCGTCTGTTGGGCGGCGTCCGTCGACAATTTCAAGGCAGCGACCAGGAACGTCCGAAAGAGTAGCCCCAGCCGCTCGATCTTTTGGGGAGCCAGATGTTTCAAGACCAACAAAAAAAAACAAAAAGGAACCTTCAATTATGGCAGAATCCAGCATATCTATTGGGAGGCCTCTTTCTAGGTCATCCGAGGATCGCCCAATGTCCGTGGAAACTGACTCAATCGGTGTTCAACCTTTTCTTAGGACGTCGCGGCATGAGTCATTTGAAAGGAACAAAAGGGTAGGAACAATTGGAGTGCCAAAGAATACAGGGGCACCGACCATAGATAAAAGTAGTGCCGAAGCTCAACGGGAAGCTACAGAGAAAACGAAGAAGGATAAGAAAGCTGATAAAAAAGCAGATGAGGTGTCTTCTTCTTCGGCATCACCATCCGTCACGCCAGTTTCATCACCATCCGTCATGCCAATTTCTTCGCCAACTGTCATGCCGGTTTCATCACCGACGGCATCTCCGCTGTTGGAACTTGGGACTTCTGCCACCATTCCAACGTACTTTCCAACTTTCTACGTGTCATATAATCCTACACTTCCTTGGCCAACGTTTTATCCAACAAAAGCAGCTCAATCAGAGAGTGACTTGGAGGGCACGCCGCCCTCTGATGAGACTGAAAAGCCAGTGAGACCTGGAAAAGAAAAAGACAAGCATGAAGATGCAGATGGGGTGCACAGGGATAAAGAGGAATCATCGGCACCGATCTCATCCCCAACCCCTGGAGTTGGAAGTGGGTTTCCATCACTGGATGTGTCTACCCCATCCATTGGCCGAAACCCTTCTACCGTTGCGAGGCCTTTGTCGCATAGTGGGAATAATGCCCCTCCACTCAATAGTTCAGATAATGCTGGAGCCCAACCTACCACATCCCAACCAACAACAGCAGAACCCACTACCGCGCCACCAACAACTGCAAATCCGACGTCTTCTCCTACGACTAGTCAACCAGCAACTGCAAATCCCACAACAAATCCAACTAGAGCACATACTGGTTCACGGCCGTTATCTTCTGAAAGAGTGCCGGCACCTCAATCCACAGACCGTGCTGGCGCCGATGGAGCAAGCGGGTCTGCAGAAAGACCATCTGCTATGTCTCCAAGGCCATCACATGATGGATCGACTCCGTCCATAGGAAGAAACCCATCCAGTTTACCACGCCCGTTGTCACACGGAGAGAATGATGGTTTGATGACAGATAATAGTGGGGAATCACCATCCGGTAATTCTGAAGTTGCACCCCCAGTATTATCGCCAACCAAGGACAATAAAGACGAAAAGAAGGAAAAAGGGTCCTCGAAAATTTCCCTTTCGTTGAACGTATCAAAGTCGTCGTCATCAAGCAGTGCACAGACCAAATCATCTCCAATAACCCCCGTTGTCGAAAAGAAGAAGGGGCCAAGCAAAATATCTCTTTCTAGCATTTCAAGAAGTCCACCTACAACATCACCATCAAGTGAACCTACACCATCACCTTCAAGGGTGCCTACATCATCGCCTTCGAGCGGACCGACAGTTCCTCAAGGCAGTTCAAGTGACTCGGTAGAAAGTCCTTCAAAAGTATCAATTTCGGGCGAAGCATATTCGGCATCTACTCCGTCATCAGCCACAAGTGTTCCTACTATGTATGAGTCTATTAGTGTTGGAATATGGCCAACATCATCCAAACTTGATAATGGAAGGGGGAAAGATTCAACCAATGTCCCTGATAATGGATTCGGAACGGACCCAATACCGTCATCATCTTCTGCTGAGTCAACACAAAGCGGCAACAATTCCAATAAGTCGAAGAAGGGCTCTTCAAAAATTTCTCTTTCTGGCATTTCAAAAAGAGAACCTTCGTCGTCATCAGGGCAGCAAGCCCTTGATAAAAAGGACTCTACAGGAAGGGAGCACATGGCATCATCAAGAGAGCCCCGGCCATCACCAACAAATCTCAGTAGTGAATGGGACAAAAACTCAAACAAAGTGACTCTCTCTTCTAGTGAGGAATCCGCGGATACAATACCCTCAACACCATCGGCTTCGTCGACTCAGCGTGTTTCTAGTGGAAGTAACCTCAGAACACCCAATCCAATGAGACCACCAGTCACAGCAAAAGAGAAAAGCAACGAGAGGCCTACAAAAGTGTCCATGTCTAGCATTTCGAACGCATCGCCATCGACATCTTCGTCACAGCGTGCACCCGCCACAAGTAGAGAGCCACTGCCTTCGCCGACCAACACGCATAGTGGATGGGATGAAAGCTCTAACAAATTGACATTCTCAGGAAACTTTGAAAACTCACGACCATCGTCTCCTTCAATCGAACGAAGACCGGGCACGAGTAGTTCCAGGACGTCTACTCCAATACAACCGCCGACCAAAGGAAATAAAAAAAAGAATAAGGTCCCTAGCAAAGTGTCCGCAAGTGGCACAACATCTTCATCTTCAAACGATGCATCAGGCAAGTTCAATGTGAACGACAGAAATTATGAACACGATCGAAGCACGCCGAGCCATCAACCATCAAATGCGGTTCCAGCCAGAGTGTCAGATCTCCAGAAAGACGCCCCTTTCCCATCAATGACAATTAAAACACCTGCGCCAATGCCGTCAGAACCAAGAGAGCCAGGGGTAGGCAGGGGAGGCACTAAGGTTGGTTTAAGTTTTCCTGTAGCTACTGGCAGAGGGACCGATGATAAAGAATCGCCTGAATCAGCTCCAGCTCCATTGGACATTGGTTCGAAGGAGAACGACAGGCCTGCTCAAGACAAATCGTCTACAAATGAATCATCGGAAGAGGTAGAAGAGTCATCAGTTTCTGAAGAAACCAAAAACTCAAAAGACAAATCGAAAGATGAGGGCTCTAAAAACAAATCAGCAAAAGACAAGGCATCGAAAATAAATCTGAAGTTCCCGACGGTATCTGGCGAGAAAGAAGAAGCCAAAGAGCAAGTTTCGACACTTTCACCGACAGAGGCCCCTATGTCTGTCACAGGAGCTCCCACATATGTAACAAAATATCCAACTTTGGTGACAGAAACACCGACGCCAGATTTGGAGATTAACGAAACATACAAACCAACGAAAAAGAAAAAATCAAAGGATGAGCCATCCAATGAGACCGAAACTCTAGTCAGGACCGAGCCAAAGCCACCAACAGCTTCCCCTGTAAAAACGACAATGCAGCCGATAACATCGCAGCCGACATATTTTGTCTATCCTACTTATACGCCAACGTTGCCATGGCCAACATTCAGTCCAACTGGTGTAAATGAATCTGTGCTGAACAAGCCTAGTGGTCCCCAGTTACCCTCCAACAACAGATCTCCACAGGAACCAAACCAATCTGAAGAAATACAAGTTTCCATGATGCCGTCAACGCGACCGTCGAATAATCTACAACAATTAACTCTTTTGCCAACTGGAATTTACCCCATAGAAGACGGAGATCAAACTACAGATGAGGCTGGTGAGAAGGAGGGGCAAGATATCACCATAAATGATGATGTGTCGTTGAAATTGTTTGACAAGAGAAGATGTCCTGGATTTCCTTTTGGGGTCGACCCATTCTCTTCCAAAGAAGATAATGTTGGGGCATTCTTCAGCTACGGCATTCAGACCAATGGCGATGTCAAAGAAGCTGTGAGTTATCTTCAACCTTTGATTTTGGATGACGTTGCGAATGGATTATTGCACTGCCCCAGTAGGAAGCTGATGGCAGGGAGTACGGGAAGTCAGTATTCTCAACATAGCGTATCAAGTGTGTACTACAATGATGCCCCTGTCTCTACAATAAGTGAGTGGCACTACATCTTTTGTTTCGTACGCGGTAGCCCCATGACTATCTAACTTGTGTTTGTCTCCATTACCACAACGTATTAGCAAAATGCGCACCAACCGTTATCAACGCTACAGATTGCGCTATTGTGAAAAGTGTGGTTTATTTCACGGTGGATGCTGGACATGAGGAGGACACGAGGATAGATGCGCAAACTATGATTAATCATCGTCTGGACAATGGGGTCTATCTGAGTAAAACAATCTTATACACACACTATCTAGGTCCAGACGTATCTTTTTTGACAGGTTCTCCAAATCAAGGAGAAAGTGCCATGAGTGATGGCAGTTCTGACTCTTCAAATCCAATTAGTTACTATTTCGCAATATCAGTGGTTGCTTTGGCATCATTTGCATTGATTCTCTTTTCATTTCTTTTGTTCAGAGCTAGAAAAGCCCGTAAGTCCATGGGTAGAAAGGAAGCAAGAGAAGCGATCATGGACGAGTTTGAGAGTGAAACTATTTCTGGCTCTCAGTATAATGTGGAGACTTCTTTTAGTGCACCTGGGTTCAATGACAGAAGCTCCCTATTGGAACATCAAAGGTTTGGCAAAACAAGAAGAACATAACTGGGGAGTATTTTGATGACCTGGCACTTCTTTCACAAAAATATCCGTGGTAAAATGTAGCATAATTTAAGCCAGTTACATCCATAACTTTATGGGAACGATTCATTGAATGATCTTGATAACAAAATGAAATGTTGAGTTATTAAAATAATATTCCTTCATTTTCCATGGATACTGGCCAAATAAGTATGTTTGTGCCATTTCTTTCTTTTTTGCGCCAGAAAAGGTTGAGAGTTATCATCCATTTAAGAACCTTCTCATACTGCCTGACTAGATATTTTCAAGCACTGAAAGTTTCTTGTTTAAGGGACATGTATTTTCAGGGGAGTATCTAGCTTTTTGTGAGGGTTTGCTCCTTATTTTAGATCTATTTCTGTATTTTTGATATTTGACCAAAAATCGAATTATTGCCATTGTGGTGTGCAGACCACATATGCAATAAGAAGTTGCTGAAATGTATTTTGTCTCCTGCATCATTTGTCTAATTTGTGCTGGAATTTTCAATGCAATTATTACTAAGACAAGGTAGCACATAAAGATCAACTATCTCTTGATTTTTCCAAAATATGCACCTTGACTCAATGTTGTGCTCTGCATAAAGAAGAAGTACTTGTCCATTGTGATCGCAGACATTAGTTAATTTTGGTTGGTCTCATCAGGGCTAATAAGATTCACATTCAGCTGCTGTTGCATGGGCTTAATAAAACGCACTGGCCAGCTGAATTGCTGCTGTACAGATTGATTGTTCTCATACTTGAAAACTAAAGCTGATTGGGTTTACTGTGGAATTGGGACAATTAAAACTTGCAGAGAACAAAAATACATGACTGGCACACACACCCGATTTGACTCAAGTGTGGGTCAAAATAGATTATCGGGCTCACAATAATGAACATTTTATAACTCTGTTCTCTTTTCCAGGTTTTATTTCCAGTAGATGCTAAAGAAGGCACAACTGCCTCAAAATCTAAGGTGTATGTGCAACTTAAATTCAAACAACAACAAAAATAGTGTAGTCAGCTAATTTTGGGCCAACAATGTTCCCACCATGATGAAACACATGATATTGAGTATCAAACCATTAATTTGGCCGTCTTCATTCTCAATTTGTGTGGATCCTTTGTGTGATGTCCCTCCCAATAACTTAAAGAGAAATGACTGTGATCTGGAAGGTGGTTTGCCAATTGCCTTTGTTGTGATGTTGCACTAGAATAACACCTTCCATTTGTTGTACAAGGAAGGATGGGAATGTCCTTAAAATTCACATCAAGGTGGTTTCAGCTTAGTACAGTACCAGAAAAACAAAAAAGCCATATTATTAATGATGCTCTCAACACTGTGCACCCAGCACTATGTGTGTCATTGGGACCACACCACTAAGTCAATTGTTATGCATGTTACACGTTTGAAATAATTACTTGATGCATTGTAGATTTGATTTCAAATACATAACATTTTTAATAAAATGAGTCTTTGGTGTTAACAAGGTCAAGCAAAATGACCAAAAGACTTTAATAGTATTGTTATTGGCCAAGATAAACCAATGGACAAAGGAAAGTTGGGAACAATTGTGTTCCTTTCACTATGTATCCCACTCTAGCTGTGAGATTTATGTAAAATCATGGGTTTGATAATGCAGGGTAGCACGCATACTGTAAGGCAATCACCTGGTCAACTAGTCCTATTCTTTTTGAATTCACTAGATTTGGCACATAGCTAGTAAATAAAATGATTTGTTTTCAAAATCTGTACCCTACTAGTCAGGCTCCAATTTCCCCGATACAAAAGCTGAGTTTCAAGCTTAACACATGTCGCTTCATGTTTTTTGATCATTGTATCCATAAAACAAAACATGATTAGAACTAACACGTAGGAGTTAGATAAAGTAAAGGCACCAAAAGCATTTGAAAGACATAAAAATGGAAGTAAAAAAGGCACAAATAATTTCCTTTATTTTGCATTGCTGTGTACTAAAAATTCGCTTCATTTGCTCTACTTTTTCTTTGCTATTATCTGCAAATTTGTTAATTTTGCTTTTCTTAATATTTTTTTAGACCAAAAATAGATACTTGTGCTTTACTTTACCTTGTTGCTAGGCTAGCAATATACTTCTTTGCTTTACTTTTTTGAGTTCTATTCTAAGTTGCAAATGACATACTTTTGCTTCACTTTGGATTTTCATCAATTTTTCATTCAGAAGTATTTATTATAGTTACCATAAGCTTACCCAGTGGAGGTGTTATGCAGGTCTTTCTTGATCAAGATATATCAAACTTGTGCAATACAGATAAGGCTTACCATATTTTGAAATGTACTGTGATGAAAAAGAGCTTGCTATTTCAATTTCAGCATTCATTGACAGAGAAAGAATTGGGAATTAATGTTGTCAATATCAGCTTTAGGAACAATTTATCATACTAATTACTCAGAAATGATACAAACAAATTACAACAAACAGGTATTTCCTTTTTCCAGTTTTTCTAGACATAATCTTGTTGTTGTTTTTTTGCCTTTACTTTGGTGTTTTTCTTTACTTTAACTTTTGGATTAGCCAAAACAATTTTGTTTTTGTTTTTCTTTTACTTTGGTGTTTGCCAGAGTTTGGTACTTTATCTTTAGTGCTAGCACCAAAATTTGGATGTTTTGCTGCACTCTTGTTTTGGAATTAGCTAAAGGAAAGGTTTGAGTATTTTTCTTTACTGTGTCTTTGACTGGATCTCCACTATTTTTCAATTTCAAAACTACCCTTACTAGCACAAAGCACTAGAATATATATTCAACAATAAAAGCCAAATTATTGTGGCATAACAATACATGGTGGTACATTTCCAGTTCATACATTGGGGTTTTAGGTAAATATACACATTTGCTAAAAAAACGCTCTCCAAAAAGTCAAATATTGACCCAATAATCACAGAAAATTTCTCTCAGAGGTACATTGTTACTGGCATATTCAAACTGTGCTTATCATGTATGTAACATCAATATATGTGAAAATGTGATATCATGGATAGGGTAACCCTACACATATTGGGGGGGGGGGCAAAAGCAAAGTAATGAATGAGCAAGGCATAAGTGACAAGTCAATTTGGGTGGCATGTGTTTGGTACAAGATCCACCTGACGTAATGCCTGCATATCAGGGGACAAACAAGAATGTTGCACAAGCAAGATATACAACAGGTATCTTAGGCAAGGTACAAGATTATCTTAGTAGTACAAAATACTCATTATAGCATTTACATTGACACGGTTTTGAGTAATCTTAAATTTTATCCTTGTTTAGAGATAATTTCAAAGAACCAATCATTAATTTAGGGTTGATCAAAATTTGGTTTCTTGGGAAACATACAAATGAGTTAAGTAAATTCTCTCTTAAATAAGTTGAAAAATAATAGATTCCATTGGGATAGAATGACTCAGAAAAATGCACCCAGTAGTTTTTGTATTAATTTTTTTGAGGTTGCCGCTCAACATTGAGCTTCTACAATAGTTAAACATTCAAAACCAAGCTACCAAATTAGAAAGTAGGTGTTGTTTTGATCTTGACTTTGCTGCTAAATATAGGGATTTATTTTCCTAAAAAATCCAATTCTCTCATTTTCATAGTTTTAGGGGTTTGGGAACACAATTGGGTTGTCTCAACGGGCTGATGATGAATCTGGTTTGACTGTGTTTATTTGTAAGTGCTGGATGGCCTGCTAAGAGGTACTCATACTATGAGTGCCCAAAATGTGCTACATTTATAATACTTTTTAAAATGGTTCCTTAAAATATGGCAACATAGTAAATGCATCTATATGTATGCTCACTTGAATAAAAATAATACTAAAATTAGTTTTGGTTGGAATTGATTAAATGTTGACTCATTTACTCTATTCATATTTTACTTAAAAATAAAAATAACAATTGATAACATGTTTTCTACTAGGGACAAAAATATATTGTGTGATATTTGGTTTGAGATAACAGCAAAACCAGAGAAATGTGTTCAAAATAAATATAAAAACTGTAATTACACTCTAAATGATAAATAATAAAAACATCATTTTTAATTAGCATTTTTGAAGAATGCTCCAATTTTTACTCAATTCTTGGATTATTTGATAATAAGAAAATTCACACGAACAATGGATGCTGTTATTGCTGTTAGTGGCAGCATTAATTGAAACTTCAATGACAATAACATAAAATTATCAGCTTTTAAGCTATTTGTATCAAAATTCTTGGTACTTGAATTCGACACATCACCACTTGTAGTATGGTTGTTTTTTTCTGGAGTTGGCAACCATTGTCATTTTTTCATCATAGCAGACCACTTGCAACAGAAACAATTTTAATGACCAAATGATGTTGTTGATGAAATGCTTACATAATTTTGAAGCAACAATCAAATAAAAGAAATAACTGACATGGTCTAGATAAGTTGAAGAGAAAAAATTATTATTTTATGTTGTGGTTGAAACAAAACATATCATGCCACTTTCCATTGAAACATTGACAGAAGGCATCATTTGACACCTTTTTTGGTTCCAGGTGTTGTTGTGCATGATGTGACAATTGTATCATGAGCAATTGAAAGACAACTCTCCAACCAAGGATCTTTGTTGTTGTCAATTAGTTTGAAAGTCCTACACCTGAAGGTTGGATAAAAACAGAAAGGAAGGCAAAAAACAATGAAATTGAATAACAGAATACAACTTTGTTTATTTCACATTGGAAAAATTTGTGCAATTTTTCTTTTTCTTTTTGAGATTGAAAATTGAACAAACAACAAAATGATGACTTTGATTTGATTGATGTTGAACCAGATATTCTAATTAAAAGCAACAAAACATATTTTGACTATGTACCCCCCCATATAAATACAAGGCAGGAGATTTATGCTGAACTCTCCATCTATTGCATTTGCTGAGCTCTTCCTCTGTCCTACAAGCTTCAAGCTTGTAGGATAGAGGGAGGGTTCAACAGGACAGTTCTCATGTGAGTACTTAGGACTTATACAAGAAATCACTTGGAAAAATTACACATGCATTGACCAAAGACACCCAAAGCCAAAGGATCATGCATCTGATCCAAAATCAATAAAAAAGTGTTTGTATAATTCTTCACATAGGTGTCATTATTGGTTAAAGAGATTCTGGTTTGCTCAGACATGTGATTATTGTCCCTCTACCTGTATACTTGTAGTGTCAGTATCATTAGACATGCAAAGAATATCCTGACCAGAGTACCCATAAATTTGGATTAAATTCTCCCTTTATAAACAAGTTTATTTTTGAAAAATCTCCATTAAATATTAGTGCTTTTACTATTATACTCTTCATAGATAATTATATAAAGGTAAATTTCAAAATAAGATTCCAGGTTTTGGATTTTTTATGTTTTTTAAGACCACAATGGGATTAACTTGTCTCTAATATTGTTCAAGCCCCCTCAAGTCAATTGCTTAAATCATTTAATTGGGATTTGCACATGGTATTCATTCAGTTGTAAATATAATATGCCTCAAATTCATTCAATGATGGATTTTCAAACTACTATAAGAAGTCTTACACCTTTGTATTCCACGTCAGTGGGCAAGAAAAAAAGGCCAACAGCCTTTTTTTGCTCACTGTCTTGGAATACAAAGGAGTAAGACTTCATGTGTAGTCTTCCATGGACATTTTTCTTGTATTCCACAAAACACCTGATTTTTAATCATAAGCTTATTTTTACAAAATAAACTCAGTAAGTTTTTGAAAATAGGCAAACGGACTCCCTGTGGTGTGAAATCATTGTAGACCAAATTACTTAGAATGCATCATGTAAAGGGCTATTATTCATCATTTGAAATGTGCTGTTAAGAGTGAAAATATTCCAAAGGTAAAACAGATAGGCAAAAGTCATCAGAGATGAAAAAAAATTACTGAGCTATTTTTTTTCATCTATTTTTAATGTACATTTAAACGAGAGCGTATTGCGTCAAAAAAATAGATCATATACTTTAAAAATTAGTTTGCGACTTTTTCTACCT
>JALLOT010003725.1:0-10940 GCA_036939595.1 Thalassiosira livingstoniorum | reverse complement strand
TGTTGGAACTAGTATGTACAATAGATGAGCAATGCTGGCTCATACCCGTGTGACTCGGATACAAAAGCTGCGTATCCTCCATTCGACCAAATGCAGAACTTTTGACTTGTTACTCCATAATGCTGGTTGCATGCAATTCATTTTTTGCGATTCAATCCTGCCTGCTTTTAGCTTTTAATTACAGCAGATTACTAAAGCCGCTATTCCACCCCACAATGACAACAAAATGCAACGCATGCAACCTCCCCGCGAAACCAAACCAACAACTCCTCCGTTGTTCCCGCTGCCAGCAAACGTATTATCACAATGCTGAGTGCCAACGAAAACACTGGCCGCGCCACAAAAAGGATTGTCGAAGGATCGCTGCTGTCATGGCCGCTGAGAAGGCCGAGCAGTACGAGCAGTATCCCGATGGGGTTGAGTTCAAAGTAAAGAATTTGAACGAGCTCGTCGATGCTATTTCTTTGATTGATTCTTTGGACGTCCCAGATCGTAAGTATTGTGATTGAAAATCAACGGTTTTGCGTGAGGATCCAATGGTTCCATTGTTAGTTTTGTACCGGATGTTAGCTAGGTTCGTAAATCAATGAAAGCTGGCTCTACTTGTTTTCCATTGTTCATTGTATTCTGCCGACTTCACTCTCAACGTTCAATCTCTAGCCGAGAAAAGATACGTGGTCACCCTCGAACAAGGTCTCTACCACAAAGACGGATTTAGACTGAATGTACCCGCCGACAAAATCCAATTATTTCGTGGTGCCAAAAAATCAACACAGACAACGAATTCAAACAATGAACAGACCATTCTCAACCTAAATTTAAACATCATCGCCACCGCAAAAATACCCGAACAACCGAATCCAAACTTACGTACACTCGAATCATTTTCCGGATCTTTCAATGAGAATGGTGGTTGGGAATTTCGTTTGAAGGATTTGAACATTTATCAAGGACTAAATATTCAAACCAAAGATAAAATACCTCGTATGAAAATTGAACGTGTGAATGTGTCAACTATCCATCCTCAAGAGGATGCATGCTGTATTTCCAGTGCAAGAAAGGTGCTTGTGGATCATTGCACCATTTCTGGAGGGAGTGACTCTTTTTGCATCTCTGACCGCGATGCTGATGTGTACATTTACGAAACTCGGATTGAAAATGCGCGCTGTCGTGGCATTTTTGCCAATCCGTATTTCATCGTGGAGAATGTGGTGGTGGAGGGTTGTGGGGGGTACGGAATCAAATGTCGGGGAGGTTATTTGCCTCTTGGGGGGAAGAATGAAATCCAGCCTGGGCCTTGGAGTGAGTACGGAGGGGCAGTTGGTGGATTTTATTGATGGATTTTTTTGTTGGGGTTTTAAAAGAGACAAATGATGCAGCAAGCAATTTGATTGCTAATTGCAATTAATCCATAAGGTACACAAAAACTAGTTAGAGAAAAATTGAAAAATGATTCATATTGGAGGCATAGTAATTTAGTATTCTGAGAGCAATCGCGATGGCAGTTAGCGTAGATGAAGGATATCAATCCGATGACAGTAGGTAAGGTATGGTATCTATTCCAATATTTTGTGTTGTAATTTCATTGTTAATGTTTGCAAAATTAATGTTGCGGGAGCGTCAACATGCTTTGATATGTTGTCACATCATCATAATCATAACATTTCCATGAGGAAAAGGGGTTGAAGCTTGTACATATGCCTCCATGTAAAAATTCTATCAGACTGAACTTGAGCCTACAGGATACCATTCCCAAAGGCATGGGATCACCTGCTCTGAGGTGCTTGCATGCCCAACTTGATTGCTTGTAGCCAGAAGTCAGAATTTACCATCTTTTGCTGATTCTCCATACCCCTACATGCAACAGAACCAGAAGGACAATAGTACAAGGTACCTGTAAAATTGCAGTTGCTAGGCAAAGAAATCATAAACTTTGTGAAACAGCCAATCACAGAATAAGGAAGTTTTGGTAGGTACTAAAACAAAACACAACAAATGGATGTGGATTTGCTCACCTTGTTCTGGGAGAAGTGACTTGTTTATTTCTAAGTAGCACTAGCAATCAAATAATAGTTCACAACAATAGGGGGGACTGCATGTTAGAGAGTATCTGGTTCAAGCACAAACACTATGGAAAGAGTGTCACGAGTAGAGGTAGAGGCATCATCTTTGTTGATCAACATTGTAGGGCTAATAGTAGGGTATTTAGGGATAAAGTGGGGTTGAGCGCAACCGTGTGGAGCTAAGTCAATTGAACATTTTGAAAAATTTTGATCTCAACTGAGCAGACTTTGCCACTAGTTACAAGTCCATCAGGAATGTTGTGATTTTTTTCTAGCAGCAACGGATTGAAAAAAAGTAAAATTCTGTTGACTCATGATTGGGAATGATTGGGAACATACAAATCAAGATTTAATTTCAATGATGGACCATTTTTGAATTAGCATGCTGATTGCATGCAAAACAAGGATGATGATTTAAAAGATCTTTTGTCCATTTTATTAGTGATGTAGCCAATGCTACTTCCAAAGCAAAATTTGATACTGAATTACTGAAAAGTCTGAAATGATCTATTTGACCCAAGATTTTATGTAAACAAGTATCATTGGTATTGCATCACTCAGAGTTTATATGTATCAACTTTTACTTTGAGCCAGTCTCAACTCTGTTAATATCCTTACAAATGTGTGCCGAGAGAATTATCCATATTTTTGATGGAACCATTTGAATAGTGTTCTTTGAAATTTTGCCAAAATATAATTGAGAGCATTGTACGACAAAGTTAATATTTCTTCTACTAGAAGAAATACACAATAACAATACTGAACCATTTATTACGATATTAGATCCAGATGATGGAGCTCTATTCAATGAGACATAGTTTTTATGACTTAGCTTTCTATATACCTTAAAAATTACAATATTACAGATGTATGGAATGGTATCTCTCTATTTTGAGAGCTAAACTCAAGTTTTTAGCTGTAGATGTGGCATTTCAATGATCATCTGTAACCATATCAAAATTGCTAAAATTAACAAAAAAGTCCAATCAGCAATTTTCTTCACTTAATAATGTTCTTGCTGATTTTTTGAAAACAAAAATAATCTTTAGATCATTATTTTGTTGAAAACATAAAGTCTGTCAATGTCAATAAATTATGACTAATAACACATTTTCAGTGCCATTCTTCCATGGAACAGAATTCTGTTCCATTCCATTGTTTTTCATGGCACTGGAAGTACCGCATGGAACTGCCAGTGTGCCATCTGGTGCCATATGGTGCCGTGTGGGAATATTTCCATGCCATTGCAATCTTTTCCATTCCATGGCCATTTCTTGGGCTTTTTTGTCACAACATATGGGATTCTAACCTCACATAGTCATAAACAGGTAGAAATTTAATCTAAAAGTAGAAAAGTAAAAAAATATGCAAGAATTTTTTTCAAAAATGATATATCTGTTTGTCAAAAAAAATAAAACAAAAACTATCAAAAAAGACAAAAAATAACTTGTTTTGATTGAGATGAGTATTGTTTTTACAAACTTTTTGAAACTTTTGTCAAAAATGGCAGAAATGAAGCAATAAAAATACTCATTTTGATCAAGCATTGTAAGTATGTAGTAATGTGATAGTAGTAGTACAATGTACTAGTAACAGTATGTAGGTATGTTAATAATAATAGGAGTATGAGTAAGGTAATATTACTTATCATCATGTACATGTAAAGTGAAGAAATCATGCATGTCTCTGGTGGTATCACATAGAACTGCCAGTGCCATCAGGTTCCATCTGGTGCCACCACACTAAATTCTTTTCCATTTTTCTATGGCACAGAGTTTTGTGCAATGGGCCAATTGAAAACCATTTAAAAAGTAATCTATGTCATAACTTTGTTTGTAATTATTAAAAATGTTTGTAGTATTAAAATATAAAAGATTTTGGAGAAGGAAAAATTGCCCAAAATGAGAAAACAACCAAAAATTATTAATTACCACATGCTTCCTGATGAGAATCTATCAGTAAGCTTGACAACATAATGTCCGGACCACAATGCACGTCTATTCTAATTGTAAATATCAGCTCATAAAAATCATTAGGTATTATGTAATGGGTGTAATCAGTACCAGTTTATCTAAAAATATGATCCACAAGACTTCAAGCTTGGTACTAGGTACTCAACCGCTTACTATGTTAATCATCTGGTATTAGTATTAATTTGCAAAATCCTATTTGGCAAAAGTGAATCTTTACAATTGGCAAGTTTTGTTCTACTTTGTTGAAAATTACTAAATTTTCAAAGTTACACTAATTTTGAATAAATTGATCAAAAACATTTTTTGGATAACTGCATTGTCATTAAATGCAAAAAACATGTTCAGAACTAGAAAGGTGTCTCAATATCATTATACTGCTGTTAAGTTAAGCACCTTCTGGGAGACCTGCATCTCCAGCTACACAGAAAGATATCAGTACACAATATCTGTATTTTTGGTATGTACTAAAATTCCCAAATTACTGGTGAATAAAAGTGTCATTCAGCCTCTTAGAATCTTTTAAACAGTGAAGAAAATAATCTGAATTGAATTTTCAAAAATATTCTACCACATTACTTTTGCTGCTGTCAAAATAACACACACTAATAACCAGGAGTACGGTTGTTTGGATTTTTTGTCTAATTTTGTCTCATTTGTATTGCTGGGGATCACATTTCGTGCACTGCTTTTTGTAAAAAAATTGATAAAATCAATAATTTTCAAGGATTAAAAGAACCATTTTGCAAAAATGTATCATCTGTGCTAGATTGACTGTAGTAGTCACCATCCATGCATCCATCATCCATTTTACCATCCATAGAGAGATCCACAGGTAAGGCTCATACTCAAACCATACTCAGGCAATCTGCGGGGTTACCCTATACAAAAATGTACCAAATTTTGAATTGTTCCATTGCAAGGGCTAAAATACAGTTGCATATACTAAAGACTTAAGACTATACTTTCTTCAAGCTGATCATAGATCTATGAGTTGACACTTTTTGGTGCTGCATAGTCTTTGATTTACCAGTATTTTGTTGGAGTTTTTTGTTTTGTAAAAAATGTCTGATTTGTGTTTTTCGAAAATTGGCCTCCTATTTAAAATGCTAACAAATGAAAAAATATTTTTTACATCCCATCCAATATTGATAGCTAACTCAGTGAGAGGTCTATTGAGTATATGAAGCAATGTGTTGAATACAATATTGTTTGGATTCCATGTTATTGGAAAGGATAAATCTCCAGATAGCCCTTACACAAATAAAGTGCAATGAATACATAGGAGCACTTATTATGAGCCCTACTGTTTAATAAATACATCTTTTACCTACCAAACTAACATATCTACATCATAAAATAATAATAATATGCTACCTACAACAAAATTAGATGCTCCCACCTAATTTAAATTACCCCTTCCTCCCTACCTACTACTGCCTACTTCTGTCATCATTATTCTATGGTAAACGTTGTGATTACTAAGGGATTTTTTTTAGAAAATATATTATATTATACCATAACTTTAAAAGTATATTCCTCCCTCAAATCATGCCATTTCATATTAAGTTTCTACCTATTTTTTGTATAATTGAATTGATCAATAAAAGTCTAGGTTTTTGGGGTTTCTATAGTACTTAAAAATGATTATAAACATTTAGTTGGAATAGAGAGCACAAAATATAAATTAAAACATAAACTTAAAATACCAGAAAACAAAGAAGTAATACTATCTGATGTTGAACATTTCTCCAAAACCATATTTCTAAATTTTGAATGTTGTTATAAAATTATATAGAAAAATAAAATGAAAAATAAATCACTTTGTCAAAAATAAATCATGGTCTGGCCCAAATTTTCTGGGCATGGCACTTGATTTCAGTAAATCATTATTTATAATATTTAAGCTGATATTATTTATCTTTCATGTTTCAATATATGGACAAAACCAATTTCTGGACAAACAATTATTTAATTCTCAGATTTTTTTGTACAAGCAATTAGATATTTTGCATAGATTTCTGACCAAGTAATTGATGCCCTATTATTTTTTGATCGTGTACACTTTTGTAGCATATTGAACATAAATATAAAACTCTAGTGGAGCTAGTCAAGCAATAGACGACATTGGTTGTCTAGTTGTATTTCATAATTATGTGTGCTTTAAGTTTCATTATTCCCATGGTTCCCATCATTATTCAATGCCATCATCTATCTCAAATACTCAAACACTGTTTGTCTTGATACATGATAACAACACATTAGTTTGTGTGGCACTTTTATTCTGAATTCTCCATTAACTCAAAAGATACAAGAATAAAGACATAGTAAAACATTCAAGTTCAAATGCATGGATATGGAATTTGGGGTAGGCTGTGATATGATAATTGTGTTTCATTCAAAGATACCCATGAGTAATCAAGCAAATGAAATTTCTGTTGAAGTTGGTGAAGGTGGGTGGGAGAGGAACTTTCTGAATGTTCCATAATAGAATAGTTACAAGTATTATCTAAATCTCAACAGCTGTAAAAGGATGAAAATAATAAACACAAGAATCTTGGTGCTTGAATAGTGCAAAAATCATCAAATGAAAATTCAGTTACAAAGTAAGACTGTGGTTACCTTATGGCTACTTGCTGTACTCATTACTGAATGGGATTAACTTGATGGAAGTTACAAGTACTATTCAAATTAATGAAAGTGAAAGTACTAGCAATTGTTCAAAGGAAAAGCCCTTTTGATCTACAGCCAACATTCAATAACCACTTTAAATAATGTGCTGCTGTTGGGTTTGATTCTTACATCAACTTACAAATACAAATCCTGCACAAGCTTCAAGGGTCAATATTGTGATATTATTGTTGAGACTGACATTCTAACTCAAGCATCTGTCAATCAATAACAAGAAAGGCAATAGGCAGTGAAGGTATATATGCAGCTCAATCATTTGTTACATGACAAATGTGAGAATATCAATAACAATCAAACAATAAATGAGATTTGATAGACTATATAAGAGTTTTGGTTGAATTTGGACCGAATTCTACTCATGTCATAACATTTTACACATGAACATGAAAATTAATCCATCTGTATTGTTGGTTTTGATGTCATAATTATTAATACAAACCTTCACATTGTTGTGTAGGATGCAGGTTGCTGGTCACTTTCCTAAATGAATTGTGCAAAAGAAAGAATAGATGCAAAACATGGACGCAAAGTTGAATATTATGTTTGCTGGCCCCTAGTCTTGAAGATATAATACTTTCTGTTTTGTATATCAAAATTAATAGTGTGAATCAATTTGGAAAAGGTGCATTTATCTCACAATGAAATATTCTGATAAAGTTCATTTGGATCCTCATCAAGTACTCATGAGAAGCAAATTATATGCATTAAATTAAGTAGCTCTACACATAACCCTCATGCCATGCAAAAGAGTTGATTGTTGCTTTTTGGGCAGTGTCAGCATAAAATTTGAAAAATTTTGCACTTGTTTAAGTAATCATGATTTAGCTATTGAAAATATTTTGGATATGCTTCTTGAATTCTTTGCATATTTTTCATGGAAATTCAAGTCTGAAATATTTTGTTTCTTTCAATCAAAGAAAATTCCATGAATGCAATTTTTTAAATTTTAATATTTGTACCAAGGAAACAAATATGTACCTGCTCAAAATGATGGAATTCCTTATTGCTTGATACTTGATACCAAACCCATCTGGTTACCCTGCAAACAGTTGAGATTCATTCCAATTGAACACACTGCAATTCTTTGCTGATTTGAACCAAAATAATGTGTACCTTGGGCTCAACAGCTGAAAATAAGAAGTAAGTAGCCACCATTGAAATAGGTAATTTTGAAGCAATGGATGACTATCAACAGACCACATCTTCAAACATAAACAATGAGATGAATTACTATTACGCTACCAAAAAACTATTTCCTCTTCTCTTCAAACTGACAAATGTTTAAATTAAATTGTTCTGGGTATCCCATTCTCCTGAAATTATATAATTTATGGCCTCTTATCAATCACTCATCTAATCAAACTTTTATATGACATGCAATACCCAGGTCTGAAATGAAAATAGTTGAGTCTCCTCAGTCACTTAGGAACAATGAGAGCAATTGATACAAAAACTGTTTAACAGATATCAGAGTGATATGTTCTCTACTCAAATAAAGAAAATAGAGCACTGTTGATATACCATTTCTTTTCTGAGTTATACATCTAGTACCAACTTTTTAAGTTGAGACAAAGGGGGTCAGACACTGTGTTGCATTGATATCAGTTACCAATATAAAATGGATTTACCATATTACCACACTGTAGGGCAGACTGTCCCTAGCGGGATTATACTTTTTGTTTGTGACCAGGCTTTTATGACTGAGAGGAAGGATCAGTTTTAAAAGAAATTTACACAAGCCATTTGAGTAGATGGAGTAGATTCAGATAGTCCTGCCAGGAATGCTCTGGGATCTGGCCTGTTGTACCCACACCTGCAACTCAAAATTGCAATCTAAAAAATCATACAATTACTTGAAGCCACAAGGGAGACATGTCGCAATAGCCTTTGGAATAGCTGTCACAATAGCCTTGGGAGTGGACTTCGGAATACCCATTGCAATGGCCGTTGCAATAGCTGTTGCAATGGCTGCCAAAATTGCTGCCAAAATGGCTGCCGCAATGGCCGCCTCAATGGTGACTGCAATAGCCACCCCAATCACAGTGCATTCTGTCAAAGGTGCCACCGCTGGCAACTGAGGAGTAAGAAGGGAGGATGGGGGAATGGGTGTTCCTCAAATCCGACAGCTACTTCCACTTATATCAATCTCTGGACTCTCATCTGATTCACTATTTGATAAAGATTTCACCCTCTTTGTTCTTGCCACCTTTTCAAAGGCATCATCAACCCCCAAAAACACCACATTCTGATCCTACGTAATATCCAACCCATCCATCCAATCATCCACATGCAATAACACCCAACGGATCCAAACCCATTGATACCCTTTCAGCATTCATGTCATTCAAATGGGCCTCTAATCTCACCACATCCTCTCCTTCCTGATTGACATATTTTTTACCTGATCCACCTGTGAGTGTGTGTTTGTGTTTTTGGAGTTGTTATGCAGTGGTGATTTGGGTAGGAGGTAAGGAGGGGATGGTTTGGAGGTTTTTGGGTTGGTTGTGGAGTGTCCATAACCATAACGAAGAAAAGGATTGTGCAGGTGGCAGCAATTGGTGTTGTTGGTGGTGGAGGGAGTGTCATGACTGAGATGATTGTGATTGTCATGATGATGTTGTCATTGGATGGGAATTGGAATAATGTGAAATGACAGTTGGATCAACAAGGAGGTTGCTGTAGAAGTTAGGAATAGGGTCAGCAATGCTGTGGCGGTGGCTGACAATTTGTAAAATTAGAATGACAAAATGGTGAAAGTGAAATTATAATCAATACTTGTTTCTTTTGATGCTTTAACACAAGAATTGTGAAATCGAATCAATTGAATTCAAGTTATTATTTATCTGTGAATATTCAACTATATATTACCCATTAGACCAAC
Organism: Thalassiosira livingstoniorum; assembly: GCA_036939595.1. Taxonomy (NCBI): domain Eukaryota; phylum Bacillariophyta; class Thalassiosirophyceae; order Thalassiosirales; family Thalassiosiraceae; genus Thalassiosira; species Thalassiosira livingstoniorum. The sequence goes on along the minus strand of JALLOT010003725.1, from coordinate 1,335 downwards.
AAAAACAAATAGAAAAATATAAATTCAGCATCATTTCTACTTCATTCAAAATAAGAATGAAATTAATCAAAAATAAATTTTTCTAAACCCACAAGCAGCAGTGCCAATCTTGTCTCCTTCTATGTGTCTCAATATGTTTCGACCGTGTTTTTGCTTCCCCGCTTCTATCACAAATAATGTTGCTTGCCTTTGCTTACACAAGTATTTGGCACAGCTAGAACAAGGAAGAAGTCAATGTTGAGGAGGTTGGAGATGAGATCAAATATTTGATTGGAAATTGATTTCTCGTTGGAGTTGGTGGTGGTGTTAAAGGTGCTAGTGGATGTAGTGGAGGATTAGGATGGGGGGGATTGGGATGAGGTGGTGGAAGAAAGCTCAGACAAGGAGGAAGAATGGAATGATCAGTCATCAGCAAGAAGTTGTTCCATGGAGTCATCCATCATTTGGCTGCCACTATTGCCACTGCTGCCACTACTGCCTCTGCTCTCCATCACTTGTTGTCACAAAGGCTGTGGCATTTGTCGAAATGATGGAGATGATTGAGATGATGGAGGTGGCTCTACTTCAATCGTCATCTAGTCTTTCCCAGAGAGGACATCCTGAATGTCCTGGACTTGCATCACCACTGCCCTTTTCAAAGGTAGTGGCAAGGAAATGGCATCCGTGCTGGCATTGGTGTTGGTGGCGTCTGTGGTGTCTGTGGCATCTTTGGTGTCTTTGGTGGGGTTGGGAGGGACAACCTTTGTCCATCCTTTTGCTTTCTTTGCTGTTGTGTCTGTTGTGCTGCCGTGTCTGCTGTGTCTGCTGTGTCATCTTCCGCCATTTTCATCACTCCATTATTTGATTGATGCACTGGCTTTCCTTTGTCCAATCTACCAAATGGTCGTGGTGAGTGGATGCTGCCCAATCCACAAGAATGACCTACATCGCAGCCACAGGGATGTTGCAATAGTTGCAATAGTTGCAATGGTTGTAGACACATGCTAAATCTCAGGTTGGTATTGAAGGCAAATGCCACCAAGATGAAAAGACGGCCATGTTGTTTCCCATCCAAAAAGAATGGTTGTGATGATGTTGTGGCAATGTGGAAGGGGTTAGTAGAAGTTGGTTGCCTGGTCAGTGGTTGGTGGCATTATGCAATGTGATCAAATGCCAAATACAAGCTTTTTGCTTTTTGAGTTGCAAGTGCCAAATCTGAACCCAGATCCCAGAGGGAAATGGAGTCCGGCTTGCTCAAAATTCAAAAGTGCCCTTGGGCCTCTTCTGGCTCGTATAAATTGCTTAATTTTGTACTGTAGGAATAGTAGTGACATACGTAGATCTTATAAGTTCTAA